>ONZH01016657.1:0-56296 GCA_900303285.1 Rhinella marina
AACTGCTTGCTGCACACACTACACTAGCTACCACTGTCTGTCTCTTCTCCTTCCCAAAGCACAATGAGGCTGATGCTGCAGGTCCCTACCTTATGTAAATTTAGGTCACATGTCACTGCCAGCCAATCACTGCTGGGGAGGTATAGGGGCTGTTACATCACAGCAGGCATTCCCACAGGCTTCCCTTTGATGCTGATTGGCTGAAAAAAACGGCATTTCAAACTTGCAGTGACGCACGAATAATCACAAGTCCGCGCTGCCTCGGGATGCCGAGCCGAAGCGGGCAATATTCGTGCGAATCACGAATATTGCCGCTTCGATTCGCTCATCACTACCTACAATATGTAGATTGTCTATATATCCAAGGGATAAGGGATAAATGAAAAGATAGAGTAAGAAGCTGGGTGCAGAAAGGAAATAAGAGAGATAGAACAGCAAAGGTAAATGAAAAATGAAAAGTATATGGAGATACTTATGATATTTGAGCATTTAGTTATGCAGTGTCCATCTGTTGAGGGTCATGTATTTGGAGCCTCTTCGGGGTCATTCTATTTGGAGTATGTCTCCCACGTTGAGACTTTGCGGAGGTCACCGGGGTCCAAGGCACCATCTGCCGTAATGGGGGTAAGTCCACTATATTTTGTGCTTGACACCAATCAGGGATTTCTAATTCGTCAATGTCCAGAATTTTATAGGCTTGTTGAAGATCCGCGTGGTGTCTAACGATCATCTTTCTTCCTGGGGTATTTGCTAGCAGACCAAATGGATGTAACCATCTATATGTTATATTCCTTCGTCTCAGGATATCCAGAAGTGGTCTCAGACAATTACATTTCTTCAGAGTCATTGGGGATAGGTCTTGGAAAATGGTAATGGCTGCCCCTTCATGTTCAGTTCTGGGCGTTTTATATGACGCCATTAAGATCTTTTCTTTAGTCTGATAATTTGACATCCTACTAGAGATGAGCGAGTAGTGTTCGATCGAGCTGGTATTCGATCGAATACTACGATATTCGGCGTGCTCGATTTCTTTCGAGTATAACGGCGATGGCGCACTTAGAATTCGTTTCCCCTCCCACCTTCCCTGGCGATCTTTTTCCACCAATCACCATGCAGGGGGGGTATGACAGGCACGCTGAGCACGCTGGCATCGCGAAAACGGCGTCTACATGCATTGGCTGGAAAAACCATGTGACCTCGAATATTAAAAACTCAGCTCTTCCTGCTCGTTCGCATATGCTGCGTGAACTTAGTCAGGGACAGAGGCTGGAGAAGGGAGAGACAGGTTTTAGCTGTTGGACAGGCAGGAGCGTGATTAAAAGCCCTTATCAGGGCTACTATAGTGCAGTACAGTGATAGCTTTACTACAAGATACACTTTACAGAGAACGGCTGCCGTATTCAGGGATAGCTGCTGGAGTAGGGACAGAGAGAGGCATTAGTGGTGTATTAGGTGCTCTGCTACATACCAAACTATATTTGGCACTACTGCTGTGTACCTTGAAATATACAATATATAGGCCTTTCAATTGGCAACTGTACTGTGCGTTCTCTTGCAAAGTAATTTCTCATACCTGGTGTTCATACACACCGTCTGATCACTTAGTACACGGCTGTGTACCTTGAAATATACAATATATAGGCCTTACAATTGCCAACTGTACTGTGCGTTCTCTTGCAAAGTAATTTCTCAAACCTGGTGTTCATACACACCGTTTGATCACTTAGTACACGGCTGTGTACCTTGAAATATACAATATATAGGCCTTACAATTGCCAACTGTACTGTGCGTTCTCTTGCAAAGTAATTTCTCATACCTGGTGTTCATACACACCGTCTGATCACTTAGTACACGGCTGTGTACCTTGAAATATACAATATATAGGCCTTACAATTGCCAACTGTACTGTGCGTTCTCTTGCAAAGTAATTTCTCATACCTGGTGTTCATACACACCGTCTGATCACTTAGTACACGGCTGTGTACCTTGAAATATACAATATATAGGCCTTACAATTGCAACTGTACTGTGCGTTCTCTTGCAAAGTAATTTCTCATACCTGGTGTTCATACACACGCGTCTGATCACTTAGTACACGGCTGTGTACCTTGAAATATACAATATATAGGCCTTTCAATTGGCAACTGTACTGTGCGTTCTCCTTGCAAAGTAATTTCTCATACCTGGTGTTCATACACACCGTCTGATCACTTACTACACGGCTGTGTACCTTGAAATATACAATATATAGGCCTTATAATTGGCAACTGTACTGTGCGTTCTCTTGCAAAGTAATTTCTCATACCTGGTGTTCATACACACCGTCTGATCACTTACTACACGGCTGTGTACCTTGAAATATACAATATATAGGCCTTACAATTGCCAACTGTACTGTGCATTCTCTTGCAAAGTAATTTCTCATACCTGGTGTTCCATACACCACCGTCTGATCACTTAGTACACGGCTGTGTACCTTGAATATATACAATATATAGGGCCTTACAATTGCAACTGTACTGTGCGTTCTCTTGCAAAGTAATTCTCATACCTGGTGTTCATACCACACCGTCTGATCACTTAGTACACGGCTGTGTACCTTGAAATATACAATATATAGGCCTTTCAATTGGCAACTGTACTGTGCGTTCTCTTGCAAAGTAATTTCTCAAACCTGGTGTTCATACACACCGTCTGATCACTTAGTACACGGCTGTGTACCTTGAAATATACAATATATAGGCCTTACAATTGCCAAACTGTACTGTGCGTTCTCTTGCAAAGTAATTTCTCATACCTTGGTGTTCATACACACCGTCTGATCACTTAGTACATCGGCTGTGTACCTTGAATATACAATATATAGGCCTTACAATTGCCAACTGTACTGTGCGTTCTCTTGCAAAGTAATTTCTCATACCTGGTGTTCATACACCACCGTCTGATCACTTAGTACACCGGCTGTGTACCTTGAAATATACAATATATAGGCCTTTCAATTGGCAACTGTACTGTGGCATTCTCTTGCAAAGCAATTTCTCATACCTGGTGTTCATACACACCGTCTGATCACTTAGTACACGGCTGTGTACCTTGAAATATACAATATATAGGCCTTACAATTGCCAACTGTACTATGCGTTCTCTTGCAAAGTAATTTCTCAAACCTGGTGTTCATACACACCGTCTGATCACTTAGTACACGGCTGTGTACCTTGAAATATACAATATATAGGCCTTACAATTGCAACTGTACTGTTGCGTTCTCTTGCAAAGTAATTTCTCATACCTGGTGTTCATACACACCGTCTGATCACTTAGTACACGGCTGTGTACCTTGAAATATACAATATATAGGCCTTACAATTGCCAACTGTACTGTGCGTTCTCTTGAAAATTATTTCTCAACCTGGTGTTCATACACACCGTCTGATCACTTAGTACACCGGCTGTGTACCTTGAAATATACAATATATAGGCCTTTCAATTGGCAACTGTACTGGTGCGTTCTCTTGCAAAGTAATTTCTCATACCTGGTGTTCATACACACCGTCTGATCACTTAGTACACGGCTGTGTACCTTGAAATATACAATATATAGGCCTTACAATTGGCAACTGTACTGTGCGTTCTCTTGCAAAAGTAATTTCTCATACCTGGTGTTCATACACACCGTCTGATCACCTTAGTACACGGCTGTGTACCTTGAAATATACAATATATAGGCCTTACAATTGCCAACTGTACTGTGCGTTTCTCTTGCAAGTAATTTCTCATACCTGGTGTTCATACACACCGTCTGATCACTTAGTACACGGCTGTGTACCTTGAAATATACAATATATAGGCCCTTACAATTGGCAACTGTACTGTGCCTTCTCTTGCAAAAGTAATTTCTCATACCTGGTGTTCATACACACCGTCTGCATCACTTAGTACACGGCTGTGTACCTTGAAACTATACAATATATTAGGCCTTACAATTGCCAACTGTACTATGCGTTCTCTTGCAAAGTAATTTCTCAACCTGGTGTTCATACACACCGTCTGATCACTTAGTACACGGCTGTGTACCTTGAAATATACAATATATAGGCCTTACAATTGCCAACTGTACTGTGCGTTCTCTTGCAAAGTAATTTCTCATACCTGGTGTTCATACACACCGTCTGATCACTTAGTACACGGCTGTGTACCTTGAAATATACAATATATAGGCCTTACAATTGCCAACTGTACTGTGCGTTCTCTTGCAAAGTAATTTCTCAATACCTGGTGTTCATACACACCGTCTGATCACTTAGTACACGGCTGTGTACCTTGAAATATACAATATATAGGCCTTTCAATTGGCAACTGTACTGTGCGTTCTCTTGGCAAAGTAATTTCTCATACCTGGTGTTCATACACACCGTCTGATCACTTAGTACACGGCTGTGTACCTTGAAAATATACAATATATAGGCCTTACAATTGCCAACTGTACTGTGCGTTCTCTTGCAAAGTAACTTCTCATACCTGGTGTTCATACACACCGTCTGATCACTTAGTACAGCGGCTGTGTACCTTGAAATATTACAATATATAGGCCTTTACAAATTGCCAACTGTACTGTGCGTTCTCTTGCAAAGTAATTTCTCATACCTGGTGTTCATACACACCGTCTGATCACTTAAGTACACGGCTGTGTACCTTGAAATATACAATATATAGGCCTTTCAATTGGCAACTGTACTGTGCGTTCTCTTGAAAAATAATTTCTCAAACCTGGTGTTCATACACACCGTCTGATCACTTAGTACACGGCTGTGTACCTTGAAATATACAATATATAGGCCTTACAATTGCCAACTGTACTGTGCGTTCTCTTGCAAAGTAATTTCTCATACCTGGTGTTCATACACACCGTCTGATCACTTAGTACACGGCTGTGTACCTTGAAATATACAACATATAGGCCTTTCAATTGGCAACTGTACTGTGCGTTCTCTTGCAAAGTAATTTCACGGCTGTGAAGGCAAAATATTGTAACCAAAAAAAAAATAAAAATGCGGCGGGGGGCTAGCGGAATAGGACTGTGGACGGGGGGCGGGAAATGCTGTTGGGGGCCTTGTTGAAGCCAGTGGGGATACAATGCGTGCTGGTGAGAGTCAGCTAGGATCCCGCTCATCCAGAATCCCTGCCTTTATGGGACAGTTAAGCAGGGGGCGGGTTACACCGCTGTTGAGGCCTGAGCAGGTTGAACAGGTGGTGCAATGGATAGCCGATAGCGCTTCCACACAGTTGTCCACCAGCCAGTCATCCACACAGTCTCACTCTGACCCTCCTTCCTCCACACCTGGCCAACAGAGTCATCCCACCATTGACCCCTCCCAGGAGCTCTTTTCGGGTCCTTTTTCAGATGTGCCGGAAGAATCCCAGGAGCTAGCAGAGGAATTTGTTTGTAGTGATGCCCAAACACTTGAGTTTTCGCCATCTCCTGCTGATGTGGACCCTGAGCCAGCATCTGTTATCATGAGCGATGATGATGAGACGCAGTTGCCATCAAGGGAGGCTGTTGGAATGTCCAGTGGGCAGGAGGAGGAGCAGAGTGAGGAAGTTGAGGTGGTGGATGACGAAATGACCGACCCCACTTGGCCAGGGGTGATGTCCAGCGAGGAAAGTAGTGGAGAGGTGGTGGTCTGCGCAGCACCGAAAAAGGCAGCAAGAGGCAGAGGGATGTCCAGAGGCAGAGGGATGTCCACAGGCAGAGGGATGTCCAGAGGCAGAGGATGTCCACAGTCCAGACAGAGAAGTGAGGCCACAGCCAGCAGGGCCGAAGCTGTTCCCGGCAGCGGGCAGTTGCGCGAAGCTCCCCCATCGAGGCCTCGTACTTCTGTGGTGTGGAGATTTTTAATGTTTGTGCGGATGACAAACTGAGCGCGGTTTGCACACTCTGCCACTCAAAACTGAGTAGGGGCTCTGAGAAGAGCAATCTGACCACCTCAGCATGCGGCGTCACTTGGAAGTCAAGCACTGGGCTGAGTGGGAGAGAGCAAACGCAATACAACCTGCGCCCGGTCTTGCTGCCACTGCCTCTTCCCCTGTGTTGTGTGCTGCCACTGCGGTCCAGACCTCCAGCCAGGACACCTCCACATCTGCCTCTGCCTCGGCTACTTTGGGGCCTTCTCCTTCAGCCTCCCCTTCCCCCGCCTCTTCGCCTGCACCTTCACACTCCTCGTCCCAACAACTGTCCATCTCGCAGGCGTTCGACCGCAGGCGGAAGTACGCCTCGAGTCACCCCCAAGCCCAAGCCTTAAACTGCCACATCTCCAAACTGCTGGCCCTGGAGATGTTGCCGTTTAGGCTTGTAGAGAAGCAGGCCTTCCGCGACCTGATGACGGCTGCCGCACCTCGCTGTTCCGTCCCCAGCCGCCACTACTTTTC
The DNA here is from genome assembly GCA_900303285.1 of Rhinella marina. NCBI lineage: Eukaryota > Metazoa > Chordata > Amphibia > Anura > Bufonidae > Rhinella > Rhinella marina. The sequence continues at coordinate 6,428 of ONZH01016657.1, forward strand.
CCGGAGTGCCGTCCCCGCCCTGCACCAGCACGTGTCGCGTAACATCAGGCGGGCCCTGAGGTACGCAGTCAGCGCAAAGGTCCACTTGACCACCGACTCGTGGACAAGCGCTTGCGGCCAGGGACGATACATCTCTTTGACGGCACACTGGGTGAATGTAGTGGAAGCGGGGACGGGGTCGCAAACAGAGACGGCCTACCTACCACCCCCGCCCAAGATTGCCAGCATGGGTTCTGATAAACCCCCCTCCTCCTCCTCCTCCTCCTCTGCCTTAACATCGCCCTCAGCCGCTAGCTGGAAGCGTTGGCAGCACTGGCGCGGGGAGACGTCAGCAGGCGGTGCTTAAGCTCATCAGCTTGGGGCGACAGGAAGCACAGCGCCCCAGAGGTGAGGGACGCCATATTGCAGCAGACGGAGATGTGGCTGTCGCCGCTGCAGCTAGGACCAGGCATGGTCGTGTGCGATAACGGCCGTAACCTGGTGGCGGCTCTGGAGCTTGCCGAACTCAATCACGTACCCATGCCTGGCCCACGTTTTTAATCTGGTAGTCCAAAAATTTCTAAAGACTTACCCCAACCTGGCAGAGCTACTGGTGAAAGTGCGGCGCTTGTGCGCTCACTTTCGGAAGTCAACTGTAGCTGCTGCTAGCTTAAAAAACTCCAGCAACGCCTCCATTTGCCTGAACATCGGCTGTTGTGCGACCTGCCGACTCGCTGGAATTCCACCTATTCCATGTTGGCCAGGGTGTGTGAGCAGCAGAGAGCATTGATGGGAGTACCAGATTATGAATCCACGCGTGCCTCCAACTCAGCTCCCTCAGTTTGCCAACCACGAGTGGCCATGGATGGCAGACATATGCGATGTACTGCGTATCTTTGAGGAGTCCACCAAGAAGGTCAGCAGCGAGGACGCTATAGTGAGCGTAACCATCCCGCTCCTATGCGTCCTTAAAGAATCGCTCATCGCAATAAGGGAGAACGCATTGCACGCAGAGGAGACGGGGGTAGGAGGAGACGCAACGGAGCTACACAGTCAGACCACACTTTTGTCTGCTTCACGGTGGCAGTTGCAGGAGGATGAGGATGAGGAGGACGACGTGGAGGTGGCTGTGGAAGAGGAGGAGGATGCTGGCGGCGAGGGTAGCAGTCAGGCTGTGTGCGTCCCATTGGTTCAGCGCGGATGGGGCGGAGAGGAGGCGGAAGAGGAAGAGGAGGAAATGGCAAGTGATCCTTCTGGTGGGGGCAGTGAGGTCATGCCTATTCAGAGTCTGGCACACATGGCTGACTTCATGCTGGGCTGCTTTTCCCGGGACACACGTGTTGTCCGGATAGTGGAGAACAAACTGTACTGGGTCTTCGCACTCCTGGACCCCCGGTATAAAGATAACGTCTCCTCTTTTATTCCGGTAGAGGAGAGGACAAATCGATTGCTGGAATACCAGAGGGAACTCGTGCAGAACATGGAGATTTTCCACCCACCATCGCTGGCGGCAGAGAGGAGAGGGTCTCCCAGAGTCCCACAACATCTATCAGGCCCACAGCCACCAGGGGAACACTCTCCAAGGTGTGGGACACGTTCATGGCACCCCCTCTCGTGCAACTTCCATCACTGCGGGGCCCGCTATCAGCAGGAGGGACAAGTATCGGCGGATGTTGCGGGAGTACCTGGCAGACCGTAACCCTGTCCTCCCCGATCCCTCGGCGTCCTACACTTACTGGGTCTCCAAGTTGGACACGTGGCTGGAACTGTCCCTGTACGCCTTGGAGGTGCTTGCCTGCCCTGCCGCCAGCGTGCTATCAGAAAGGGTGTTCAGCGCAGCCGGGGGCATTATAACCGATAAGCGCAGCCGCCTGTCAACCGACAGTGCCGACAGGCTGACGCTAATCAAAATGAACAGCAAGTGGATTGGCCCGGACTTTGCTTCTCCAACAGTGGAAAGCAGCCAAAAGTGAAGTGCCATCTGTATGAAGTGCCATTTCCTCCTCCACCTCCTCCTCCTCCTCCTTAACCGCCGTAGAATTGCTCCGTAAATAAGAAAAATTTATATATTTATGGCTCACCTCTTGGGCCTCCACAAAATTTTTAAGAGGTCTCACCTCTTGGGCCTCCACAAAATGTTTAATAGGTCTCACCTCTTGGGCCTCCACAAATTTTTATCAAGGTCTCACCTCTTGGGCCTCCACAAAATTTTATCAAGGTCTCACCTCTTGGGCCTCCACAAAATTTTATCAAGGTCTCACCTCTTGGGCCTCCACATAATTTTTAATACGTCTCACCTCTTGGGCCTCCACAAAATGTTTAAGAGGTCTCACCTCTTGGGCCTCCACATAATTTTTAAGAGGTCTCACCTCTTGGGCCTCCACAAATGTTTAATAGGTCTCACCTCTTGGCCTCCACAAATGTTTAATAGGTCTCACCTCTTGGGCCTCCACAAAATGTTTAACAGGTCTCACCTCTTGGGCCTCCACAAAATGTTTAACAGGTCTCACCTCTTGGGCCTCCACAAAATGTTTAACAGGTCTCACCTCTTGGGCCTCCACAAAATGTTTAAGAGGTCTCACCTCTTGGGCCTCCACAAAATGTTTAAGAGGTCTCACCTCTGGGCCTCCACAAAATGTTTAAGAGGTCTCACCTTGGGCCCAATGTTTGGGTCCCCTGGGCTCCACAAAATGTTTAAGAGGTCTCACCTCTTGGGCCCCCACAAAATTTTATTCAAGGTCTCACCTCTTGGGCCTCCACAAAATTTTATCAAGGTCTCACCTCTTGGGCCTCCACAAAATGTTTAAGAGATGTCACCTCTTGGGCCTCCACAAAATTTTATCAAGGTCTCACCTCTTGGCCTCCACAAATTTTTATGAAGGTCTCACCTCTTGGGCCTCCACAAAATTTTAACAGGTCTCACCTCTTGGGCCTCCACATAATTTTATCAAGGTCTCACCTCTTGGGCCTCCACAAAAATTTTATCAAGGTCTCACCTCTTGGGCCTCCACATAATTTTAATACGTCTCACCTTCTTGGGCCTCCACAAAATGTTTAAGAGGTCTCACCTCTTGGGCCTCCACATAATTTTAAGAGGTCTCACCTCTTGGGCCTCCACATAATTTTTAAGAGGTCTCACCTCTTGGGCCTCCACAAAATGTTTAACAGGTCTCACCTCTTGGGCCTCCACAAAATTTTTAACAGGTCTCACCTCTTGGGCCTCCACATAATTTTTAACAGGTCTCACCTCTTGGGCCTCCACATAATTTTTAACAGGTCTCACCTCTTGGGCCTCCACATAATTTTTAACACGTCTCACCTCTTGGGCCTCCACATAATTTTTAACACGTCTCACCTCTTGGGCCTCCACATAATTTTTAACACGTCTCACCTCTTGGGCCTCCACATAATTTTTAACACGTCTCACCTCTTGGGCCTCCACAAAATGTTTAACAGGTCTCACCTCTTGGGCCTCCACAAAATGTTTAACAGGTCTCACCTCTTGGGCCTCCACATAATTTTTAACACGTCTCACCTCTTGGGCCTTCACATAATTTTTAACACGTCTCACCTCTTGGGCCTCCACATAATTTTTAATACGTCTCACCTCTTGGGCCTCCACAAATGTTTAAGAGGTCTCACCTCTTGGGCCTCCACAAAATGTTTAAGAGATGTCACCTCTTGGGCCTCCACATAATTTTTAATAGGTCTCACCTCTTGGGCCTCCACAAAATGTTTAATAGGTCTCACCTCTTGGGCCTCCACAAAATGTTTAACAGGTCTCACCTCTTGGGCCTCCACAAAATGTTTAAGAGGTCTCACCTCTTGGGCCTCCACAAAATGTTTAAGAGGTCTCACCTCTTGGGCCTCCACAAAATGTTTAAGAGATGTCACCTCTTGGGCCTCCACATAATTTTTAATAGGTCTCACCTCTTGGGCCTCCACAAAATGTTTAAGAGGTCTCACCTCTTGGGCCTCCACAAAATGTTTAAGAGGTCTCACCTCTTGGGCCTCCACAAAATTTTATCAAGGTCTCACCTCTTGGGCCTCCACAAATTTTTATCAAGGTCTCACCTCTTGGGCCTCCACAAAATTTTTAACAGGTCTCACCTCTTGGGCCCCCACATAATTTTATCAAGGTCTCACCTCTTGGGCCTCCACAAAATTTTATCAAGGTCTCACCTCTTGGGCCTCCACAAAATTTTTAAGAGGTCTCACCTCTTGGGCCTCCACAAAATTTTTAAGAGGTCTCACCTCTTGGGCCTCCACAAAATTTTTAATAGGTCTCACCTCTTGGGCCTCCACAAATTTTTATCAAGGTCTCACCTCTTGGGCCTCCACAAAATTTTTAACAGGTCTCACCTCTTGGGCCTCCACATAATTTTATCAAGGTCTCACCTCTTGGGCCTCCACAAAATTTTATCAAGGTCTCACCTCTTGGGCCTCCACATAATTTTTAATACGTCTCACCTCTTGGGCCTCCACAAAATGTTTAAGAGGTCTCACCTCTTGGGCCTCCACATAATTTTTAAGAGGTCTCACCTCTTGGGCCTCCACAAAATGTTTAATAGGTCTCACCTCTTGGGCCTCCACAAAATGTTTAATAGGTCTCACCTCTTGGGCCTCCACAAAATGTTTAACAGGTCTCACCTCTTGGGCCTCCACAAAATGTTTAACAGGTCTCACCTCTTGGGCCTCCACATAATTTTTAACAGGTCTCACCTCTTGGGCCTCCACAAAATGTTTAAGAGGTCTCACCTCTTGGGCCTCCACAAAATGTTTAAGAGGTCTCACCTCCTGGGCCTCCACAAAATGTTTAAGAGGTCTCACCTCTTGGGCCTCCACAAAATGTTTAAGAGGTCTCACCTCTTGGGCCCCCACAAAATTTTATCAAGGTCTCACCTCTTGGGCCTCCACAAAATTTATCAAGGTCTCACCTCTTGGGCCTCCACAAAATGTTTAAGAGATGTCACCTCTTGGGCCTCCACAAATGTTTAAGAGTCCTCACCTCTTGGGCCTCCACAAAATGTTTAAGAGGTCTCACCTCTTGGGCCTCCACAAAATTTTATCAAGGTCTCACCTCTTGGGCCTCCACAAATTTTTATTGAAGGTCTCACCTCTTGGGCCTCCACATAATTTTATCAAGGTCTCACCTCTTGGGCCTCCACAAAATGTTATCAAGGTCTCACCTCTTGGGCCTCCACATAATTTTTAAGAGGTCTCACCTCTTGGGCCTCCACATAATTTTTAAGAGGTCTCACCTCTTGGGCCTCCACAAAATGTTTAACAGGTCTCACCTCTTGGGCCTCCACAAAATGTTTAACAGGTCTCACCTCTTGGGCCTCCACATAATTTTTAACAGGTCTCACCTCTTGGGCCTCCACATAATTTTTAACAGGTCTCACCTCTTGGGCCTCCACATAATTTTTAACACGTCTCACCTCTTGGGCCTCCACAAAATGTTTAACAGGTCTCACCTCTTGGGCCTCCACAAAATGTTTAACAGGTCTCACCTCTTGGGCCTCCACATAATTTTTAACACGTCTCACCTCTTGGGCCTCCACATAATTTTTAACAGGTCTCACCTCTTGGGCCTCCACATAATTTTTAACACGTCTCACCTCTTGGGCCTCCACAAAATGTTTAACAGGTCTCACCTCTTGGGCCTCCACAAAATGTTTACAGGTCTCACCTCTTGGGCCTCCACATAATTTTTAACACGTCTCACCTCTTGGCCTTCACATAATTTTTAACACGTCTCACCTCTTGGGCCTCCACATAATTTTTAATACGTCTCACCTCTTGGGCCTCCACAAAATGTTTAACAGGTCTCACCTCTTGGGCCTCCACAAAATGTTTAACAGGTCTCACCTCTTGGGCCTCCACATAATTTTTAACACGTCTCACCTCTTGGGCCTTCACATAATTTTTAACACGTCTCACCTCTTGGGCCTCCACATAATTTTTAATACGTCTCACCTCTTGGGCCTCCACATAATTTTTAATACGTCTCACCTCTTGGGCCTCCACAAATGTTTAAGAGGTCTCACCTCTTGGGCCTCCACAAAATGTTTAAGAGATGTCACCTCTTGGGCCTCCACATAATTTTTAATAGGTCTCACCTCTTGGGCCTCCACAAAATGTTTAAGAGGTCTCACCTCTTGGGCCTCCACAAAATGTTTAAGAGGTCTCACCTCTTGGGCCTCCACAAAATTTTATCAAGGTCTCACCTCTTGGGCCTCCACAAATTTTTATCAAGGTCTCACCTCTTGGGCCTCCACAAAATTTTTAACAGGTCTCACCTCTTGGGCCCCCACATAATTTTATCAAGGTCTCACCTCTTGGGCCTCCACAAAATTTTATCAAGGTCTCACCTCTTGGGCCTCCACAAAATTTTTAAGAGGTCTCACCTCTTGGGCCTCCACAAAATTTTTAAGAGGTCTCACCTCTTGGGCCTCCACAAAATTTTTAAGAGGTCTCACCTCTTGGGCCTCCACAAAATTTTTAACAGGTCTCACCTCTTGGGCCTCCACAAAATTTTATCAAGGTCTCACCTCTTGGGCCTCCACAAAATTTTATCAAGGTCTCACCTCTTGGGCCTAAACAAAATTTTTAACAGGTCTCACCTCTTGGGCCTCCACAAAATTTTCCATGAGCCTCTGGCCAGCCCACGGCCTCTTCCTGCCTTTTGCGGTCCTACGCATCCCTCAACATCCCCACCGCTTTACCTGCTAGACATGACACTGGGCCAGGTCGGGTCACTGACATCTCAAGCGCCAACAATTTGGGCATTTTAAGGCTTCTGCATGTGTTTGAGTTGTTTTTACATTTTAAAGAAGACATGTCTGACCACATCTCACACACACACACACACAATGACAATTAGGGGTGGGGTCTATTTGCTTTCCCCTTTGCCTATGCCATCTGTGGTTGTCATAGGCAACGTGATTTTAAGGGGTGCAGAATTTCATCTTTTTTGTCTAGTTTGGCTTGGGGTCCCTGGCAATGTAGAGGAAAGAAGGTTTCCTTGTATGGTCTCACTTTACAGAGAGGTTATATTGTCTTTGGAGTGTATTGTTGAGAGGCTGTGATAGTGGCGTAATAGTGCGACTTGGGCGCGTTATATGCACCCAGACATGCTTCCCCTGCTGTCCCAGTTGCATTCCAGCAGTGTTGGCATCCTTTTCTGAGGATTCAGGGTGGACTTGGTGACCTCCAAGTGGTCGAATTGAGATTTCCAAGTGGCGAGCATTTTTTTCCCATAGACTATAATGGGATTCGATAGTCGGTCGAATAGTCGAATTTCGCGGTCTATTCGAATCGAATTTCGAACTTTCGAATATTTCACTACTCGCTCATCTCTACATCCTACAGATAATGTCTCTAGGTGTCTCATGGGGTTTTGGAGGAGGATGTAGGGCCCTGTGAGCACGGTCCATGGAGAGATCTCCTGGTTCTGGACCAAACATATCACTGAAGATGGCGTGCAGCGTGGGCATAATGACGTCTGGTGTCACGGATTCTGGCAGACCCTTCAGGCGCAGATTATTTAGGCGGCCACGGTTATCTTGGTCTTCCACTAGGGTGTAAAGGTAATTCACATGTGCTTGGAAGTTATCCAAGTTTGATGAGACAGCAGAGTTAAACTCAGTCACTGCTAATTGAGAGGTTTCTAAGGCCTCCATTCTATTGTGCATGTGGTGCAGATCCTGTCTTAGGTTCTTTCATTATAGGCTCTAGGGAAGAGGTAAGTAAGGTTTTGAGAAAGGTTTTAGATATCAACTGTTCTTCCCTAGAATGTGTATCTTTGGTCTCGCTGTCTCCTTCTTGCTCTGAACAGTCTCCGGTTATTGAGCTCTCTGCTCTTCTGGTCGGCGCCATCTTGTACTGCTGTGTTGCGGGTCCTGCCGTCGGCTTTCTCATAAAACGCTCTATTTCTCCTTGAGAGGAGATATTCCTAGGCATACCTCCATGGTCCTTGGATCTGTCTCTCGTAGATTTGCCCATTTCTACGGGGTTTTAAAGCTGTGATAAAGCCTGGGATGAGTGGCTAGCGATGGAGCTCAAGCAGTCTCATGCATCCGGCTCAGCTGCGAAGCTCCGCCCCACTGTTCCTTTTTTTCAAACAAATCATATGCTCCCATCATGTTCAGAAAATAAAACAAAATGATCAGAAAATAAAAACCTATCAGAAAACCTTATCTATTATCTAGTTTTCACTGACAGATGAAATATTTGGTGACACAATTACTTCAGACATTTCATTTGATTTAACCACATATTATCATACTATTTGATGATTTTGTTTTTCAGACCTCTATAAACACACTTGTCTGAATACCGCATTAATAACATTTTTAAAACAAACCAATCTTATTGTCTTATTTTTTTTCCTTGACAATATTTTACCTTACACGCATATGCAACTTGTTAAAATTAAATGGACCAATTTAATTTTTTGTACTTTTTTTCCAAATCTAGTGACATATCACGCTTTCCGTGTTTAGGGAGTAACAAAAGAGGCTGTCTCTGTATAATATATGCTTCGCTTTTAAGTCTCGAATTCTACGTCACTGTCACCACACCCTCTGTCGCCTGGCAAAATGTAACTTCCCCTTTTTGTTCAGTTCTAACTAGATGTCTTAACATGAAACATAACAATTACGAAAAAAGACAAGACACGGGCACATCACACACTTCACACACAAACAAATACAGTATGCATTGGAGCTCCAATAAAAACTTAGAAAAATATATGCATGACTCCATGAAAGGTTTTCAGCACATAATCAATGAAAATGATATTTTGTGCAGATCTGCCGCATACGTATATATTGGAGTTTGTTGTTGGTCTTTTCCTCTTCACTCCTAAAAAAACAGATCAGGTACAACCCCCACCAAATTAAACATTTGGGAAAAACAACAGGCTTCCTTGACGTCCATTAATTCGGGCTGTAAAGTAGAACTCACAAAATCTTTAGTTTGCAAAAATGAAAAATAGTGTGCACATAATACCAAATGTAAAAATGAGCTTATCTTTTACCACGTGGTTTTTAGTTTAACCCAATTCTTTCCTGGATATCATTACCGACATTTTTAACTTTAAGATTTTTAACTTTAAGTACTTATTTTTCTCCTTTACAAAAGAAACAGACAACATCATCCATACTTGCCGTTTTTCACGAATCTACTTATAACCGCAAAGTCTGGGAAAGAAGCCAAGCATACTCAAGCAAATCAAAAGACTTTAAACTTCACTTTATCATTTTTTTTCCTTTAAAGATGTCTCTAGTAAAAACCAATCACTGAATGCACTGATAAATCACTAATGGCAGCAGTATAAGCAGTATACACTGACACATCTACTTTTAAATACTGCATTAAAACCACATCTGCCAAAGCAATATCTGAAATGGGAACTACTGGAATTCTACGTTATTAAATAATGATTCTGATTAGAATCTGATTCTTTGCAGTCCATCCTCCTCTTCTAGAGAAATGGTACATTTATGACTATTGGGGACCCCACAAGAGACGGAAGACAAAGACAATGCCGTTTAAGTCCCTCTCAAAGCAGCAGCCAGTACTTCCTCTTTTTACCACTCCACTCACGTTTAACTTTCAACGAATGCGCTGCTTCTCTTACTGTGGAACTCTCTTTCATCCTTTCCATCTTTCCAGATTTAAACAATCCACACTTATCTTTTGACATGCCTGCTCTTTTAAAAATTCTGCTTATATCTCTCACTGCCCCTCCTCCTCTTCTGCCTCTCCATGATATCCACTGCAGTCACCTCCCTCCTGGAGGAGCGCTCATCCTTTCAGAGCCTTTGACTGTATGATTCCCACTGGAGAAGAGTGGATTTGTCCCTTCTCCCACCAGACACAAACACCTTTTGTGTCTCACTGGTTGCCTGCAAACGCAGCTCGCCAACCAGTCCCACCAGGTGCCTGCAAACTGGTCCCTCTACCTGTTCGCAAATGCTGGCCCAGGTCGACTAACTTTTAAACTCTTGGAACCTATGGATATCACAGAAAGGTGGGCTCTTTAAATATATGCAGGTGCTGAAATCTCTTTCTCTCTTTCTTGATTTTCTCTAACTTCCTCTTTTTATAGTCCCTTAATTCCTATCACGGCAAAATATGAAACAAAGGCAATCTTTTTCACACACAGTTTCGCACTTCTCACATTTTCACATTTCTCATTTATCACACCTAGTTTTCAGACATTCCATTCATTCTACCGCAGACAAGGATGTGTTCTTTTAAAATCCCAAAGATTCCGAAAAGGACAATACTTTAACAGTAGTCATAACAAGTGGGAAGGCACATAGTAAGAAAAATATCTTACCTGTGTATTTGAAGGTGCAGTTCCCAATTGACCAAAGCTCTTCCACGATCGTCCCCTTGGATATCTGATGGATTTTTCCGGTTCGAAGGACCATTTAACTGTCAATGCACTTTAGGATAAGTCCCAAAATAGGACTTTATACTCAGTTGTCTGTGGTGTTCAAATTATGTTAAATTTCCCCCTTCGTGGTAAGAGGGTGCGGCCACAGCACAAGAAATTCACGTCCAGTCTCATCAAAGCTGGTCATGCAGATCTCTCCTGGTCACACCCAGAGGAGCTAATTTTATTAGAAATACATGATGGTGTAATCACACCCCCCTTTGTCATCAATTTTAATATATCCAATCACAATCATACAAGTATACATTTAGTAACAAATCAAATGAATGATGATGGCAGCCAATGGCATACGTATTACCTCATCTATCTGGGAAATTCCATATGCACATATAAACTTCTGCTAAGTTCCTCTTTTCCTATAGCCATATCAAGTGATTATGAGTCATTTTTATTTTTAAGCATACATGACATCTAATGAAGATTAACTTAGCAAAATTCTGTTCACCAACTAAATTTCTTTAACAGCATCGGAGTATGATATGCTCCGATGCTCTTGTCAGGCAGGCTGCCTGGGTGAAATTAAGGGTATATCCGGGTTCAGCTCTTAACTTTGAAAAGGGCTGAATAGTTGGACTTTGGTTAGATCGATGGTCCATCCATCATATCTCAGAAAGAATTGGATGTGAAGTTTCTGTAGAGATTGGTGGTGTCTACAGTGGTAAGAGGAGAGCACACTCAAGTGTAGAAAGGGTTTTGAATGGTTAAGATAGACATATACAGTACAGACCAAAAGTTTGGACAAACCTTCTCATTCAAAGAGTTTTCTGTATTTTCAGGACTATGAAAATTGTAGATTCACACTGAAGTTATCAAAACTATGAATTAACACATGTGGAATTATATACTTAACAAAAAAGTGTGAAACAACTGAAAATATGTCTTATATTCTAGGTTCTTCAAAGTAGCCACCTTTTGCTTTGATTACTGCTTTGCACACTCTTGGCATTCTCTTGATGAGCTTCAAGAGGTAGTCACCTGAAATGGCTTTCACTTCACAGGTGTGCCCTGTCAGGTTTAATAAGTGGGATTTCTTGCCTTATAAATGGGGTTGGGACCATGAGTTGTGTTGGGCAGGTCAGGTGGATACACAGTTGATAGTCCTACTGAATAGACTGTTAGAATTTGTATTATGGCAAGAAGAAAGCAGCTAAGTAAAGAAAAACGAGTGGCCATCATTACTTTAAGAAATGAAGGTCAGTCAGTCCGAAAAATTGGGAAAACTTTGAAAGTGTCCCCAAGTGCAGTCGCAAAAACCATCAAGTGCTACAAAGAAACTGGCTCACATTTGGACTGCCCCAGGAAAGGAAGACCAAGAGTCACCTCTGCTGCAGAGGATAAGTTCATCCGAGTCACCAGCCTCAGAAATCACAGGTTAACAGCAGCTCAGATTAGAGACCAGGTCAAGGCCACACAGAGTTCTAGCAGCAGACACATCTCTACAACAACTGTTAAGAGGAGACTGTGTGCAGCAGGCCTTCTTGGTAAAATAGCTGCTAGGAAACCACTGCTAAGGACAGGCAACAAGCAGAAGAGACTTGTTTGGTCTAAAGAACACAAGGAATGGACATTAGACCAGTGGAAATCTGTGCTTTGGTCTGATGAGTCCAAATTTGAGATCTTTGGTTCCAACCACCGTGTCTTTGTGCGAAGCAGAAAAGGTGAACGGATGGACTCTACATGCCTGGTTCCCACCGTAAAGCATGGAGGAGGAGGTGTGATGGTGTGGGGGTGCTTTGCTGGTGAAACTGTTGGGGATTTATTCAAAATTGAAGGCATACTGAACCAGCATGGCTACCTCAGCATCTTGCAGCGGCATGCTATTCCATCCAGTTTGCGTTTAGTTCGACCATCATTTATTTATCAACAGGACAATGACCCCAAACACACCTCCAGGCTGTGTAAGGGCTATTTGACCAAGAAGGAGAGTGATGGGGTGCTACGCCAGATGACCTGGCCCCCACAGTCACCAGACCTGAACCCAATCGAGATGGTTTGGGGTGAGCTGGACCGCAGAGTGAAGGCAAAAGGGCCAACAAGTGCTAAGCATCTCTGGGAACTCCTTCAAGACTGTTGTTTCACACTTTTTTGTTAAGTATATAATTCCACATGTGTTAATTCATAGTTTTGATGCCTTCAGTGTGAATCTACAATTTTCATAGTCATGAAAATACAGAAAACTCTTTGAATGAGAAGGTGTGTCCAAACTTTTGGTCTGTACTGTATATATCCCAAGATATCATATAAGTCATATAAGAAGAGCTGCTGTATCTCAACAGACAGCAGCCACATCATCACAAATTGGTTCTGAATACAGATGAGTGAATCAATTCTTAACAAATAGAATTAATTACAAATTTCACAAAAAATGTGTCTGTCAGACGAATCTGAAGCTTTGGCGATTAATTTCAGTTATACTTAAAAATGGCGCCTAAGAATAACTTAAAAATGGCGCCTAGCACAATTCTACTGTGAAAATTGGCAGGGAAATCCAGGAAGGAGGAAGATGGAGGATCAGATGACACTGGGAGTAAGTGGGGGTGGGGGCTTACCCTGATTGGCTCAGAGGCTGACAGCCTGATCAGTAAATCAGGGGGCAATATGTAGACAGGTCCTTCTGCTCAGAAGGAAGAAACTGGTGACCTGAAAGGATGTTTTGTGAGACTGTCTGACAAAAAGCTATTACAGACACAAGCCACTAATCTAATGTAATAGGCAGACAACAGGGAGATATAATTGGGTATATTTTAGGGTTTGATCTGGAAAAGCATATAGAAAGTCAGGGACTGACCATTGTCTCAGTTATTTCATGCAGCTTGCTAGGAGCTAGTTCTGCGTTGCAAAATTCTGCAAGAAAATAATATTTTTCAATATAGCCAGCCAGCTTTTTAAAAATATAGGGGTTTATTTATTATACTGAAATATGCCTATATATATACTTCACCCTGCTCACACCGGCGCCTCTTCTTAACTTTGGCAGATCCACCGCCAGCTTAGGGCTTTATTAAGACCGGCATCTAAAACGTCTTAATAAATGTGCCCCATAGTTTCTACAGTTCATACGCTTATTGCCACCACTGTCAGCAAACACTGAGCAATTGTGCATATTTTTTCTAAAAGTCAGTTTAAATTTATTATTTGAAAATGAGCTTTTCAATGCATTGTTTTACTGAACGTGTTGTATCTTACTGCAAGGTGATGGGTAGTTACAGCAAAAGCAATTGTCACAGTAGGGAGCAGTGAACCCTGAACGCCTGCCCAGCACTTGTCCCTACCTATTTGCATGATCCATCCTAAATGGCGGCTCACAACAGGACAGTGGATTTTTCTTAAATAAGTGCAGAGTTTGAAACAGTAAAGGGAAACTAGGAAGACAAAAAAGAAAATAGTAGAGATATAATAACACAGAAATCAGAATACAAAACACCAAAAACATACCCAGCCAAGGTCAATACCAGGAGTGTGTAAACCAAATCTAAATGGAACCAGAGAAGCATTACCAGTGCTCAAAACCAGGAAATCTCATAAGGTCCAAAGGGTCAGTCATGAGGCAGAGTCAGCGTACAAATCGAAGGTCAGAAATCAGTCAGGCAATATATGGCTAATGAGGCAAACTAACAAAAGCCTATCACAGGCAACTTGTGGCCAGCAGGTCATGCTTCACATGATGCACCTGATGTCATGTGACTAGTGACGTTGGCGCACACCTTACATCTGAACATCAGCTTTGATTAGCTGGCACTTCTTCACAGGAAGACCCAGCTGCCTAGCAACTAGATGATGCGTGCCTCCTATCTGCCATACAATAGCTTTGTTATACCAGTTTTAGATTACACATTCTATTACTGCAATATACTGTGTACTCCCTGTTGTTGTGTTAGAACAATCAATGTTTGGACTGCCATGAGGAGGAAGGAGGAATTTCAGAGGGAAGAAGACTTCATGTGGTCATAGTAGTAGTGGCACTTGTAGCCACATCAGTGGTGGTAGGGGCAGTGGTAGTTACAGTTGCATTCAGGGCAAATACAGAGCAGGGAATCGGGAGGGGCCCAAGGAACCCACAATGATGTATCACAGTCTGATAAAAGAGCTGGGAAGGGTGAGGACTCTGATGATTATTTTGTGTTGGGTAAGACCTGGGAGCTGGATCATGCTGCGAAGGAGGAGTTGACATCAGAGAATGAAAGTGGTGGATGCAGCAAAAAAGAGTAGAGACAACATATGGCCAGAACCTCCCAAAAATCTGCCAGGCCCAGATATGCTTCTATTAAGACAAGTTTGGGAACTGGTGATACTGGGGGCACAGGCTCATAACTTTCCACACTTAGGCCAAGCTTGGCTGCAACTAGCTCTGTGCAAGTATTTCTGTCTGGCAGCTTTTCTTCATTGTGCCGTAACACAAAAGCATTACTGTATGCAAGATCTGCAGGATTAAGCTGTGGGCGTTCAAACACAAACATAGGCACCACACGTCTTTTACAGTACATACATGAAAAGGCATCACCAATTCCCATGTGAAAATTAAAAAATGGCTGCCAGCTAGCACAACAAGAGTATCCTCCTTCTCCCAGTCTCCTTTGCATCCATGTGCAGTGTTCTTGTCAGTTACTGCTTCTCGTGCTCAGACTACTCCTCCTAATCCATACAGTTATCAGCCATTGATAATGGAATGTGTGGCCAGGAAACAGCTCTACAAACCCAGCAATCCACTGCTATTCTAGCTTAACTCCCACCTGGCCAAGTTGCTGGTGGTGCAGTGATTGTCATACTGCTTAGTGGACTCTGCTGCCTTTAGGGAAATGATGGTGTGCACTCAAACATCCTCCTGACTGTCTCTCCGCCAACTCTAGTTGGGCGAGGTGGTTAACAATGTTAGGAACAACATGGCAATGCTACATTTGGAATAATGTTTTCTGCATTGTGCACATGATAGATTTAGTGGTGCAACGCTTTTTGAAAAAAGTGCAGTGGCTAACAGTGGGTCCTGGCTATATCCAGAAGATTCTCTTCATATTTCACCCATTATTATGTGGCAATTTATTCCGCTATTACAATGATTGATCTGTTATGTTCCAACTTGCTGGAATTTTATGTTGCATATGCTAGAGCATCTGTACAAACAACGTAAAGCATGTGTTGTTTTGAGGTCAGGCAGTGGCAGCTCATCAAATATGAGTTTCACGTACTCATGCCCTTTGAAGAGGCCACTAGATTTGTCAGTAGGGACAACTGCAGCATCAACAATGTCATCCCCTGATATTTATCTTAAAACATATGCTCATGCTGATGCAACAATGGATGGCAGAAGAAGAACAGCTTCTGCATCTTGCTGGCCACCTTGTAGCCGTTGGAGACCCACATTGACACTGACCCATGGCGAAGTAAGTAGAGGCTTATTATGAGAAACTACCACTGGAGGAGGAGTTGCTTGTGCAGGAGGACGAGGTTGATGATAATGATGAAGACAACACTGGCCATGATGACCAATGATCTCAGTGAGGGAGGAGCTAGAAAGCACTGGGTCCTTCAGCACACTGGTGTTCATGGCAAGTTGTATGCTTGCTTACGCACTGGCATGTGTATTTTTAGCATTAGAGATAAGCAAAGTTTTGAAAAATTTGATTCAGCAGCTTCCCTGAAGTTCCACAAGATATTTGATTTTTTAAAATGAATTAATTAATAACAAATCACTACAAATCAGGTATACCCAGGCCACTTTGCCTTAGGGTACGAGTATGCTGCAGACTTTTTGCGCCATGCTGCGGTGAAGAACTGTGTTGTATAGTCGATCTTCATTGTTAATGGTCGCGTGGCACTTTTAATGTGCCTTTAAAAAGGGGCTGTACCCACTTCTCAAACCCCAGCGCTCTTCTGCCAGCTGCTTTTCCTTCTTTTCCACATTATCCAATATGATGAGAATATGTCATCTGGAACATCATTAATAATATTAATAATAAATACATAATCCAAAGGTGTTCTGGCTATGGCAGAGAGATGAATCAAAAGTGGATATGTGTCATACGCGTGATCCATAGGTACACAGAAGACAAAAAGAGAAAAGAAAGAAAGGAAGAAAAAAGACAATAGGCCACCCCAGTTGATAACATACATACGTGTGTATGAAGATACATATAGATGCGGGTGCACGCAAGTGCACCTCACGCATGTGCCCGTGCACACACGGGGTAGTATAATTATAATTTCAATCTGGTAGTGTAGTGTTTGTTTTTTATATACCTATATTTTTATCATGGAGTAGTTCACCGAGAACATCCCTCATGTGTATACATGAGGGTTATAAAATGCAACCCGATCTAGGGCTATGCAGCCAATAGATTTTTTATTATTTTTATATAAGAATGCATTTTATGTTTTAGTCCTGTTCTAATCGTAGTCTCATATAAGTTCTGTGTCTGCCCTTTGTCTCGAGCTTCCTTCTATGTCACTATTTGTTTTTATGCAAAAGAAAATCAATAGCAATATCCGGACGCATTTAGTTTAGTTTGCATTATAGCAACCAAATTGCAACTAATACTCTATGAGAACATAAATGTAGCATAAATGTAGCTTGACGTCACTCTGGTTCCCCTCCCACTCCGGACAGGAGGAACCCTGCTTTTCTTGCGCGCCAAAATTGTTTTAAATTCCCTGCTTGTTCACATCCCCTCTGTAATAGTCCTGATGAAGGGGGCTGTCTGCCCCTGAAACGCGTTGACTTGATTAAAAAGAACTTAACCCCTTCACGCCCAGCGCCGTACATGTACGGCGCTGGGGCGATGCGGGCGCATGGCGCCCGCTCGCGGGTGCGGCGGGCGTCATGGCCGGCAAGTCTCTGCTGTTTCTAACAGCAGAGACTTGCCGCTACTTACCGCCATCGGCGGCGTCTTCCTGCTTGATTAGATGCCGTGATCACACGTGATCACGGCATCTAGTTGCGTTTCAACCCGGAAGCATTCGCTTCCGGGTGGTGTACAGACACCCCATGTGGCCAATCGGGGTGTCTGTACACCATATGAAAACTGTAATCCTCGCTGGTGAGGATTACAGTTTTCAAAGTGCAATTCTTATTCTGGCCACTAGATGGCAGGCCAGGATAAGAAATGAGCAACTCATGGATTTCTGAGTCTATAGAATCCATAATTGCTCATAAAGAAAAAAAAAAAAGCCACAATATATAAGCCCATATTTGAGCTTTCTAATAGTAAAAAAAAAATTAAAAAAAAAATGTTAAAAAATATATAAAAAATAAAAAAAATGTAAAAGTTCAAATCACCCCCCTTTCCGTATAAGTAAAAAATAAATACCTAAATAACAATAAATATAGACATCATGGGTATCACCGTGACCGAAAACGCCCGTACTTTTAAAATATAAAAAAAAAATTCCAATACGGCGAATTGTGTGGCAGAAAAAAGCGTCCAAATGGCGATTTGGCGTTTTTTGTCGCTTTTTTTTTCTAAAAAAAATTAAATAAAAAGTGATCAAAAAGTCATACACACCCCAGAATGGTATCAATAAAAACTTCAGATCGTTCCGCAAAAAATGAGCCCCTATACAGCTCTGTACACATAAATACCAAAAAGTTATAGGGGTCAAGATTTGACAAGGAAAAAAAAAAAAAAAAGGGCAACTTTCTAATTATTTTATCACTATGAAAACGCAGGAAAAACTATACATATTAGGTATTGCCGGATTCGTACTGAACAGTAGAATGAAAGTAACGGATCAGTTTTAATGCACATCGAACGCTGTAAATAAGAAACCTGTAGAACTGTAGCGGAATAGCGTTTTCTTTGCATTTTCACCCGGTTTGGAATTTTTTTCCCGCTTCCCACTACACCGTATGCAATATTAAATGGTGGCGTTGGAAAGTACAACTTGTCCCGCAAAAAACAAGCCCTCATACAGCTATGTGAACAGAAAAATAAAAGCGTTATGGCTGTTTGAAGGCAGGGAGCGCAAAACGAAAATGCAGAACCGAAAAAAGCTCCGGGGGTGAAGGGGTTAACACTACCTACCTGAAGTTTGACCCCTGTTTGCAGCGCCAGTCTGAAGTGTTCCAGCTGTTTTTCCGTATTACTTTCTTCTGTATCGACTCCGGAGACCGTAGCGTCTGCGCGGAGAGGAACACACCGGCAGCAGCACGGGGACCCCGTTATCCTGGTCGGGAAAAAACAGAAATGCCTATATAAGCCGTTGTGATTTTTCTTCACAACAACTAAGGGTAAGCTGAACCTATTTATCATATCAGCCTGAACGTTGCGGTACTACACATAGGCGCTGCCTTCTCCCAATTTTATTTTGTTGATCATCTGCATCTTGCTGACTTTTCTAGGACATGGAGATTTTGCAGGAATATTTTGGAGGATGTAAAGCCAGCAAAAGATGAGGATGAGCATCATTAAGACCTGCCCCCCCCCCCTCCTAAAAGGTGGAGACTGAATGGTATTGGTTGGCATGCTGGCAGTGGAATAAGCTTGCATCTTATCGGTATTACATTACATATCTTAGTTTACAGCTGATGTAGGTATAAGTAAATTTAGGAATAAATAAATAATTTAAACTGACACAACATAAGTCTCTCTGCATGCTCCCATGAGAACTTGCCACGTCTCTCCCTATGCTCAGTTCACAGGACAATGGTGGAGCCACGTGGGATGAGGGTTTTATAGGGCTGGTCAGCATATTGGCTTGTATTATGGGTGATCTTGCATTCCCAGGCTTCTCTCCTGAAAACATAATTTAGCTTTGTAACACATGCAGCCGCCATTTTAGAAAGACCTGATTCGTTACTACGAAGCATGAGGAAATTCAGATTAGTTGCAAATCGAATTTTCCTAAACTTCGGACTGAATTCCGCTACAAATGCATTGCTTCACTCAAAACTAGTTAGCATCAAGCAATATGATTACTGGATAGCCATGCTTTTAGACCCTTGCTATCAAAGCAAAATGATGGAATGGTTTTCTGTTGCTGAAAGGGAGGCCGATTTACTCTATTACCAGAATACACTGTGTATGCAGCTTGCTGCAGCTTTAGAGAACAGATGCATGCTTCCCATGAGTCTGACCAATAGGTTCCATTTCTGCTTCCTGCCAAGTCACTCACCTCCCACTGCCTCCGATAACCGCAGCAGAATAATCCGCAGCAACAGCCAGCCTAGTCTCATGAATATGATGTAACAGTTTTTCCATGTGCCATGCCAGCCCGTAGTAAATCAGTGCACAGAAATTTACTGTGCAGTCCCACCTGTTCTCTAGCTTTGTCAGTTATATACTGTGTTCCCTGAACCCGTGGACTTCTGGGCAGCTAGATATGAACGGTGGTCTGGAACGGGACTAGTTTTCTCTTGCTGTACTGTCTTGTCCAGCTTCCCAAGTCATCTGAGAGAGCTAAATATGTCAGTGTAACTGTTATTATTTGCTATTGCTGTCATTGTGATAAATAATGCCGATCGTGGACATTACAGCCTTTAGATGTTCAAGTGTGATCACAGCATGTAAAAGGCAAAAAGCCATGTGACGATCAGGGATGCCGGTCATTATTTCTAAAAGGCTGGGTCTCTCTGATGAGACCATGCGTATTAGAGCTGTAGTTTCTGTGTTGACCTGATGACCAGCAGGTGGCAGACCAACATGGGAGATCAGCAATTAGAGAATTACTATACTGCTTTTTTTATTTTTACTTTTTTTATTACTATACTTCCATAAGGATGTAGTAATAGTAATAAAAAAAGTAAAAATAAAAAAATATTTAAAAAGAATATATAAAAATTTAAATCACCCCCCTTTCCTTAGAAATAAATAAAAAAAAAAAAAAAAAAAAAAAAAAATATATATATATATATATATATATATATATATATATATATATATATATATATATATATATATATATATATATATAAACATCATGGGCATCACAGCATCTGAAAACACCCATACTATTAAAATATAAAAATATGTTTCCAATACGGTGAATGGTGTAATTGAAAAAACATATCAAAATTGCCAAAATTTAGTAAAATGTGATCAAAAAGTCTTGCGCACTCCAAAATGGTATAAATAAAAACTGCAGATCATCCTGGAGAAAATGAGCCCCCACACAACTCAGTAGACATAACTAAAAAAAAGTTATGGGGGTGAGAATATGGTGAAAGCTTTAATTTATTTTTGCAGTTTTACAAATATAAAAACTATACTTATGTGGTATTGTTGCAATCGTATTGACCCAGAGAATGAAGAATGAAGGACACAGGTCTGTATTGCCGCATAAGGAATGCCATAGGCACAAAACCAGTAAAACTGTGGAATAATTGCGTTTGTTTTCCAATTTCACCCCATTTGGATTTTTTCCCCACTTACAACTACATTGTATACCATATTAAATGGTGGCATTAGAAAATACAACTAGTCCCGCATGACACAAGCCCTCATGTGGATATATGAATGGAAAAATAAAGATATGGCTCCAGGAAGACAGGGAAGAAAAATCAAAACGAAAAAACCTCTGGTACCCTAAGGGTTAAAAGTTGTGGGTGGGGAGTAAGAGAGCAAAAAAGAGATAATCAAAAAATATTTAAAAAAATCTGAGCCATATGAGACCTTACAGTGATTAGTGTACAATCAATTCGGACACAAATCAAATCTTTTTTAAAAATATTCGGCAAATCAGACACAAAATAAATTTCAAGTTTGATCATCTCTAATACAGTATAGAACTGATTTTGTTTAGAGGCCTGCAGACATTTTGTCTGCCTAACTTTGTACAAATCCAGCAACAAAAAAGAAAAGTATGTATCATCAGATGCGGTATTTCAGAGGCATTCTCCCCTAGTAACATAGTACAGTATCTTCATGACAATAAATGCAATATGCTCCTTTACAGTGGTACAATATGATTTTAAGGGGAAGTAAGACCATTACCAATTTGTGTTGGTGCTATGGGCCAGCCCATTTGAGGCATGAATGGCAATCATTATTGTTCAGCCATGGTGTGGCGAGGAAGCCCATTAAAGGCATGAATGGCAAACAATAGTATTTAGTGATGAAAGCAAGTTCTGCCTTGGTACTAATCATGGCCACCTTAGAGTTCACAGGAGGGCTAGAGAACACCTAATGCCATCATTCGCAGTGCACAGACGCACAGGACCAACACCAGGTGTCATGGTGTAGGGCAACATTAGCTATAATGGCCATTCGTGTCTGCAGTTCTTGGAAGGAAAATAGACTAGTCTTTGGTATATTCATGATATCATGGAACCAGTTCTACTATCTTTTTTGACTCAGGAGACATCATGTGCTCTCTGAACAATATGCTCTTCAGGATATCCATGAGCTACTCTGGCCAGCTCAATCACCAGATCTCTCCCCCTTTGAGAAACAACCACCTTGACTCAACTACAGGTCCAAGTTAAAAGAGGTTAGAACGACCTCCACCGCAGGAGGATACCCATATGACCACTACCATGCCAGAGTGGCAGCCTGTATTTCAGCAAGGGGAGATGCCACTGAGTATTAATGTCACCCTGCTGCAGAACCCAAAATAAAGGGGGCTCTGCCTTGGTTGTCTGATCATTGACCAAGCACCACTAACAATTTATACTTTTGTCAGCTAAACTGCATTAAGTTTTCCAGGTGTTCTTTTTCATATTCTGCTAGTATACATTTATGAAGGCATTGATGGTGAAGGGGCGAGATTAATGAAATAAATGATCATCTGCTTGGCAAGTATCATGACGAATTTCAAGGACCGAAAGGGACACAATCCAAAACTCCTGCCTTATGTACTAAAAGGGCTTGTTCCTCCTGTCAATCACTAGATATATTTCTCTGAATTAGGGCCCATTCACACGGCCGGGTGAATGGGTCCGCATCTATTCCGCAATATTACGGAATAGATGCGGCCCCATTCACTTCAATGAGAGCGGGCAGTCGCGGCACGGAGCTGGCTCTGCACAAAAAAATAGAACATGTCCTATTCTTGTCCGCAACAGACAAGAATAGGCATTTTGAACAGGGCGTCCGACCGTGTGTGCCGCAAATTGCGGAACGCACACCAGGCGGGACCCGTATTATTGGGGTTCCGCATTTTTGGGGACCCGCAATACTACGGCCGTCTGAATGCGGCCTATCTGTCCTGAGTAAGCAAATTATATGTGCAACCATAATCCAGACATTAATATAGCCTAATAGTTTAAGGTTATGTAGCAAGCTGTGCTCCAAATATCACGAGTATTTTACTGATAGGCTTCTACTATATATAGCATATGTGAATTTCTGAAAATATTCAACCATCTAGAGAGGGTAAATACATCTGAAACAACCTCACAGGTGTGAGAGCATAACAAATAAGTGAAGCTGGTGCTAAAAATGAAGAGATAGCTGATAAGTGTTTAGAACAGATGAATCAGGGATTGTGGCACCCCTTCCAGGTATAAGCCAAATGTCCAGAGAGAACTTCTCCTTCTGTCTGATCCCTGCCGTCCTGATGGAGTATATTATTTCAGAAGTCCAGCTTTTCAAATGCAGGAGATGCAGGACATTTCTACAGTGATTAACTAAGTATGACAGTCACTGTCACAATGCAATATGTCACCCTGGAAATGTCTTGGTGGTTTTATAAACTAGAGGCCCTTCAAGTAATTTACTTTTTAACTCTGTAAGTGCTAAAAGATCCTGTTCTATGATATACCAAGTGCAAATATATGAACTGTTTTGGCACAAATTCTATCCTGCTAAATTTCCTTCAAGGTATAAATAGTTACACTTGTCATAATGTGGGTTCAATATTCCTAAAATGTTTGACGACTAATTAAGAACATTGAGTTAATATGAAGAGTAATATCTAGAGATGAGCGAGCACTAAAATGCTCGGGTGCTCGTTATTCGAGTCAAACTTTTCCCGATGCTCAGGTGCTCGTTTCGAATAACGAACCCCATTGAAGTCAATGGGAGACTCGAGCATTTTTGCGGGGGACCAAGGCTCTGCCTAGGGAAGGCTGGGTGAAAACCTGGAAACCTCAGAAAATGATGGAAACACCACGGAAATGGACAGGAAACAGCAGGGGCAGCATGCATGGATGCCTCTGAGGCTGCCTAATCCCACCATTACCCCAAATTCTCAGGCAACAGCCTGGTGGTTACCCTCATGGCAATTGTGCTCACCCAGACCAAGAAAGGCGAGGCAAATACCCATCACATGTTAGGGAAGCACCCAACTAGGTGCAACGAAGGTCCATCACCGCCTGCAGGTGACACCACTGCTCATGCTGGCACTGCAGCTGAAATCAAGTTTAGTATCTGATCTTATCAGTTGATGTGCCTGCTGGTGGTATAGTGGTGAGCATAGCTACTTCCCAAGCAGTTGATCTGGGTTCGATTCCCATCTATCGCAGGAGGCAATTCAGAATCAGTACAATATCTAATACGTCCCCTATCCGGGTAAATTGTTTGTAGAGAGGGCCTGTAGGTGGGGGGCAGGCTGGGGGGAAGGAGGTTGAGCTGGAAGAGCCAGAGGAGTGCCCCTGGGCTAGCGTGTGTGGTGGTGACAACAGCCGGATGGATTTAGAATGACGACGCAGGACTCCAACTTAAAAATTTAGCATCAACCGGTACAGTCGTAAATTATGAGACTGATCAACTGTGGTATGTATACTACTCAGTTTAAAACCGTATATGGCAGCTATCCGGAAAAATGGTTTGGAGAGAGAGAAAGATAGGACAAAGACGTAAATTGTTTGGAGAGAGGGCCTGTAGGTGGGGGGGGGCAGGCTGGGGGGGAAGGAGGTTTCGCTGGAAGAGCCAAAGGAGTGCCCCCTGGGATAGCGTGTGTGGTGGTGACAACAGCCGGATGGAGTTAGAATGACGACACAGGACCCCAACATAAAAATTTAGCATCAACCGGTACAGTCGTAAATTATGAGATTGATCAAGTGTGGCATGACTTTTTAGATGGAGATTGCATGTGGTCACATACTCCCTGGAACCCCATAGTCACCCCATCTCTGATGTGCTAGCCCAGAACTTTCTCTGCCCCAATTCGCAAGACCTTTTGCTGTTTCCGTGTGCTGACAGTGGTGATTTACCAGTGTTGTCTGAGGAGGTGGTGGACAATGGCGAGACACAGGTGTCGGGGGGTGAGGTAGTTGTATGGGAAGCAAGTTACAGTGGGGACTCCTTGGGGAGGACTTTCTCATGATGGGACAGATTCAACTTGGGTGGATCAGGCACAGGAACAGATGAATTTTTTGGGGGGTTTATTTAACTTTTATTTAGCAAAAATAACCACAGAGATATTTATTCGTTATCTTCTCTGCGCAGTCTGGCGTTGGGGTTCCACACTTTGATGGCGAGCTGTGCCGCTCTCTCCACAATGGTCTGTGTGTTCTTAGATGGAGACTTTGTCGGCGATTTCAGTACAGAAGGACTTGTTGCTCATCCACAGAACCTCGTCCTCCTTGACATTGTGGACAAGGAATTTGCAGGTGGACCAGGAATTTGCGGAACCCTGTGAGCAGCATGTGTTTGGTCTTCTACTTGCTACCGTATCCAATGTTGGGCTATATAGATTCGCAAGTAATATTATTTTTCACACCTATCCCAAAAATAAAAATGTATGCAGTATGCGCAAATAAAACTTGGAACTGGAATTGGAGAGAGGGCCTGTAGGTGGACCTCCAGAAAAATTGTTTGAATAGAGGGCCTGTAGGGGGCCCTCCTGAAAAATTGTTTGAAGAGAGGGCCTGTAGGTGGAACTCTGGAAAAATTGTTTGAATAGAGGGCCTGTAGGTGGACCTCTGGAAAAATTGTTTGAATAGAGGGCCTGTAGGGGGCCCTCCTGAAAAATTGTTTGAATAGAGGGCCTGTAGGGGGCCCTCCTGAAAAATTGTTTGAAGAGAGGGCCTGTAGGTGGAACTCTGGAAAAATTGTTTGAATAGAGGGCCTGTAGGTGGACCTCTGGAAAAATTGTTTGAATAGAGGGCCTGTAGGGGGCCCTCCTGAAAAATTGTTTGAAGAGAGGGCCTGTAGGGGGCCCTCCTGAAAAATTGTGCTAAAAGAGTGCCAGTTGGACCTCTAAAAAATGGCGTTTTTTGGGTCAGCGTTAGGCAAAGACGATATGGAGGAGGAGGAGTAGAGAAGAGGAGTAGAGAAGAGGAATCGGATACATAAGTTATTTAAATCTTTAGCTGCTTTCCCCCGGAGGAGATTTGAATTCCGGTGAAATCCAGGCTTTGTTCATTTTAATAAGCGTCAGCCTGTCAGCGCTGTCAGTTGACAGGCGTGTACACTTATCGGTGATGACGCCACCAGCTGCACTGAATACCCGCTCTGACAGCACGCTAGCGGCAAGGCAGGCCAGCACCTCCAAGGCGTACAGCGCCAGTTCAGGCCACGTGTCCAGCTTTGAAACCCAGTAGTTGTATGGAGCAGAGTGATCACGCAGGACGTTGGTATGGTCAGCTAGGTACTCCCTCACCATCTTTCTGTACAGCTCCCCCCTACTCTGCCTAGACTGGGGACAGGTGACAGTGTCTTGCTGGGGTGACATAAAACTGGCAAAGGCCTTGGAGAGCGTTCCCCTGCCAGTGCTGGACAAGCTGCCTGCTCGCCTCCTCTCCCCCGCTACTTGGCCCACAGAACCATGCCCTCTGCTGCTAGCGGCGTCAGATGGGAAGAATTGTTTCAGCTTGTGCACCAGGGCCTGTTGATACCTATTCACTCTCATACTCCTTTCCTCTACAGGGATGAGAGTGGAAAGGTTCTGCTTGTACCGTGGGTCCAGGAGAGTGAACACCCAGTAATCGGTGTTGGAAAAAATTCTTCTAACGCGAGGGTCACGGGATAGGCAGCCTAACATGAAGTCTGCCATGTGCGCCAGAGTCCCAACACGCAAGAATTCCCTCTCCTCACTGACCTGACTCTCCATTTCCTCCTCCTCCTCCAAGTCCTCTTCTTCAGCCCATACACGCTCAAGAGTTAAGGACTGAGCACTGGTACCCTCTACTGTCTCGCCAACATTCTCCTCCTCCTCATCCTCATCCCCCTCCTCCGATACGCGCTGAGAAACAGACCAGAGGGTGCTCTGGCTATCAAGCGACGTATCTTCCTCCACCGTCTCTTATGACAAGCGCAAAGCATCCGACTTGATGCTGAGCAGTGATTTTTTCAACAGGCAAAGCAGCGGGATGGTGAGGCTGATAATGGCGGCATCGCCGCTAACCATCTGTGTTGACTCCTCAAAGTTGCTCAACACCTGGCAGATATCAGACATCCACGTCCACTCCTCATTGTAGACTTGAGGAATCAGAGACCTGACTACCAGTTCTGGTGGAAGATGACATCTGGCAGTCTACAATCGCTCTGCGCTGCTGGTAAACTCTGGATAACATGTTTAATGTGGAATTCCATCTCGTGGGCACGTCGCACAACAGTCGCACAACAGTCTGGCCACACCACTGCCTCTTACAACCTGTTCTGGTGCAGCACTCGCCTCCGCCTCAGAAGCACTGTCTTCACTCGGCATATCAACCCAGCTTGGGTCAGTCACCTCGTCATCCTCCGATTCCTCAGTCTGCTCCCTCCTCGGAATTCCTCCCCTAACAACAACTTCACCACTGTCTGACAACGGTGTCTCCTCATCGTCTGACACCTCTTTACAAACTTCTTCCACTAACTCAACATTGTCATCATCATGACCCACAGACTGCGACAGTTGGAAAACTTGGGCATCGGGAACGAGGTCAGCAGCAACCTGAGAAGTGGTTTGTGACTCTGGGAAGGGTCCAGAAAACAGTTCCTGAGAGTATGCCGGATCAGATTCCAAATTTTCCTGGGAGGGGGCAGACTGGGGGGAAGGAGGTTGAGGTGGAGGAGCCATAGGAGTGCTCCCTTGGGTAACGTGGGTGGACTGCGTGGAAGACTCACTGGTGGACAAATTACTCGAAGCATTGTCCGCAATCCACGAGATCAGCTGTTCGCACTGTTGTGGTTTCAACAGTCCTCTACCACGTGTCCCTGTAAGTTGAGACATGAAGCTAGGGTGTGTAGCTCTGCGGCGTTCCCCTGCTCCCTCATCAGCGGGTACTGTCTCACCCTGCCCAGGACCACGGCCTCTGCCCCCTGCAGTAATTGAATGCCCACGCCCTCGCCCTCGACCCTTAGCCCTGGGGTTCAACATTTTTTGTATATAGGTGTATGATAAAAAAAAATAAAAATTAAGTCCAGTAGAATTAAGTGACGTACAGAAAGTGTCACTTGGACAGATTATACGGATTGGAGCGAGTGTGCTGAACTGTGACACACAGAAAGGTTACACAAAGCTGAGTAAAATGGATTTGTATAGTGTATAGAGTTAAAACAACTGAAAAAAAATTTTTTTTTATATTTGTTTTTTTATATTTTTTTTACAATTTTGTTTTTTGGGAACGTAATGTGCAGGAACAATGGTAGGACTGACTGACACCCTGTTAACGGTGGCTATTTAGTCTGCGACCCAGAGAAATGTCGCACAGAGAGTTTTCTGGATCAAGCGGTAGATGATATTGGTAGCAAATGACTTGGTTGTATTGTGTGACGTACAGACAGTGTCACCTGGACAGTATATACCGTTTGGAGTGAGTATGCTGAACTGCGTCACACAGAAAGGTTACACGCAGCTGAGTAAAATGGATTTGTATCACGGAGATAAAACAACTGAAAAAAAATATTTTTTTTTATATTTGTTTTTTTATATTTTTTTTACAATTTTGTTTTTTTGGGAACGTAATGTGCAGGAACAATGGTAGGACTGACTGACACCCTGTTAACGGTGGCTATTTAGTCTGCGACCCAGACAAATGTCGCACAGAGAGTTTTCTGGATCAAGCGGTAGATGATATTGGTAGCAAATGACTTGGTTGTATTGTGTGACGTACAGAAAGTGTCACCTGGACAGTATATACGGATGGGAGCGAATGTGCTGAACTGTGACACACAGAAAGGTTACACAAAGCTGAGTAAAATGGATTTGTATCACTGAGCTAAAACAACTGAAATAATATTTTTTTTTTTATATTTTGTTTTTTTGGGAACGTGACGTGCAGGAAATATGGTATAACTGACTGACACCCTGTTAACGGTGGCTATTTAGTCTGCGACCCAGACAAATGTCACACAGAGAATTTTCTGGATCAAGCGGTAGATGATATTGGTAGCAAATGACTTGGTTGTATTGTGTGACGTACAGAAAGTGTCACCTGGACAGTATATATGGATTGGAGTGAGTCAGTGCTGAACTGTGACACACAGAATGGTTCCACAGTGCTGTGTGCAATGGATTTGTATCACTGAGATAGAACAAAAAAAAAAAAAAAACAGGGTTAGATATGGCAATAGCTGCACTACTAGTGCCAGCCAGCCAAGTGACAAAAAAAAAATAAATAAAATGTCTTCTAGCCCTTAGAAGGGCTGTTGGGTTCTTTGTGGGTGATCCCTGCCTAACAAACAACTAAATGCAGGCCCTAACACTGTCCCTGAAAGGCAGCAGCTCTATCCCTAACGATATCCAGACGGCATCTGAGACGAGCACCACGGCCAGTCGGTAGTATATTTCAGGGACATGTAAGAGCCCCACGTGATGCTGGGTGGTACGCAGAGTCTCCTGGCTTGTGATTGGCTGTGTTTTTAGGCGCCAAAAAAGCACGATGCGGAAGTTGCCATTTCCTCGAGCATGGCGAGATACTCGTCCGAGCATCGAGCAGTTACGAGTACCCTAATGCTCGAACGAGCACCAAGCTTGGACGAGCATGTTCGCTCATCTCTAGTAATATCTCATCTATTACTACTGTTAAAAAAAATTGAAAATAAATGCAAATGCATGGTTCAGCAACATCAGCGATGCACCCATCGGAAAGGGAAAAAAAAAAAAAAAACTTTGCACCTACTGGTGAGGAATTATTTGGAACCTATGAGGGAGTGAAGTGGTGGACTATATGGTAAAATCTTGATGTAGATGTAATAAGAGTATGTGCTGGATTTCTGAATCTTCAAGCACTAGGGTCATGACATTCTGCTGTATTACAATTGCAAAGTGCAGGAGTTGTATGGAGGCACATGGAGCACTATACGGGCAAATTACTGGTATGCAATGAAAAATTGACATTTTTTCTCCAAATTATACAAATATCCTTATGCCTCCATACAATATCGGAGACTTACAGAGGAAAAATAAGGTTCCATCTATAGGTTCCATATTATAGCTCAATATAATTGTCTTGTATTGAGCCTACGCATTCTTTTAGTCCTTTTCTGTCAAACATAGACGCATGTATATATGTCCTAATTGCTGATGTACCATACAGCTAGGACAAATATGCATGTCTAATACTTTACTGGCAAATCTCACTTGTATAGTCCTTTGTTATTAAAATGATTGGGCTGGCACTTAGCCAGTCTAATATTACTGAAGTGATAGGACTCAAATTGATAAGCTCAGGTATGCAAAACAAGCACACTTTTTCTTATTTATATAAATTTGTTTTGTCAATCTCCTTACACCAAATTACAAATCGATAAAGAATAGAGATGAGCGAGCACTAAAATGTTCGGGTGCTCGTTATTCGAGTCGAATTTTTCCCGCTGCTCGGGTGCTCGTTTCGAATAATGAACCCCATTGAAGTCAATGGGAGACTCAAGCATTTTTTGCAGGGGACCAAGGCTCTGCCTAGAGAAGGCTGGGTGAAAACCTGGAAACCTCAGAAAATGGTGGAAACACCACGGAAATGGACAGGAAACAGCAGGGGCAGCATGCATGGATGCCTCTGAGGATGCCTAATGCCATCATTACCCCAAAATCTCGGGCAACAGCCTGGTGGTGACCCTCAAGGCAATTGTGCTCACCCAGACCATAAAAATTTAGTGTGACCTTGTATGGCTGTGACTACAGAGTGACCGAGTTACACTGCGGGAGCAGTCGAAGTACATAAAAATTTATCGAGGCCCTGTATGGCTGTGACTACAGAGTGACCGAGTTACAGCGCAGGAGCAGGCGAAGTACATAAAAATTTATCGAGTCCCTGTATGGCTGTGACTACAGAGTGACCGAGTTACAGTGCAGGAGCAGGCGAAGCACATAAAAATTTAGCGTGACCCTGTATGGCTGTGACTACAGAGTGACCGAGTTACAGTGCAGGAGCAGGCGAAGCACATAAAAATTTATCGAGGCTCTGTATGGCTGTGACTACAGAGTGACCGAGTTGCAGTGCAGGAGAAGGCGAAGCACATAAAAATTTATCGAGTCCCTGTATGGCTGTGACTACAGAGTGACCGAGTTACAGTGCAGGAGCAGGCGAAGCACATAAAAATTTAGCGTGACCCTGTATGGCTGTGACTACAGAGTGACCGAGTTACAGTGCAGGAGCAGGCGAAGCACATAAAAATTTATCGAGGCTCTGTATGGCTGTGACTACAGAGTGACCGAGTTACAGTGCAGGAGCAGGCGAAGCACATAAAAATTTAGTGTGACCAGGGGCATAGCTAGAACTGACTGGGCCCCACAGCAAAATTTTGTATGGTGCCCCCCCTTCATGACTATCCTGGCATCCTATATGTGCATATATAAGGCAGAGTTCACAGGGCAGGGGGCACACACAGTGCAGCATGGGGGGCACAGGACAGCATAGCGGGCACAGTGCATTATAGGGCGTACAGTACAGGGCAGGAGGCACACACTGTGTAGCATGGGGGACACAGTACAGGGCAGGGGGGAAAATAAAGCACAGGGGGTACAGTACAGGTCAGGGGGCACACAGTGCAGAATGGGGGGCACAGTACAGGGCAGGGGGCAAAATACAGCATAGGGGGTACAGTACAGTGCAGGGGCACACAGTACAGGCCGGGAGGGCACGCACAGTACAGCATATGGGGCACATGGCAGCATACAGGGCACAGTACAGGGCAAGGAGTACAGTACAGGATAGGAGGCACACACTGTGCAGCATGGGGGGCACAGTACAAAGCAGGGGGCAAGATACAGCATAGGGGGTACAGTACAGTGCAGGGGCACACAGTACAGGCTGGGGGGGGACATGCACAGTACAGCATATGGGGCACATGGCAGCATACGGGGCACAGTACAGGGCAAGCAGTACAGTACAGGATAGGAGGCACACCCTGTGCAGCATGAAGGGCACAGTACAAAGCAGGGGGCAAGATACAGCATAGGGGTACAGTACAGTGCAGGGGCCCACAGTACAGGTGGGGGGGACGCACAGTACAGCATATGGGGCACATGGCATCATATGGGGCACAGTAAAGGGCAAGGAGTACAGTACAGGATAGGAGGCACACACTGTGTGGCATGGGGGCACAGTACAGGGCAGGGGGAAAAATACAGCATGGGGTACAGGGCAGCATAGAGGGCACAATACAGCACAGGGAGTAGAGGGCAGGGGACACACATAGTGCAGCATAGGAGACACAGTACAAGGCAGGGGGCACACACAGTGCAGTGCAGGGGGCACACACAGTGCAGCATAGGGAGCACAGTACAAGGCAGGGGGCACACACAGTGCAGCATAGGGGGCACAGTGCATTATAGGGGTATACTACAGGGCAGGAGGCACACACTGTGTAGCATGGGGGGCACAGTACAGGCAGGGGGCAAAATACAGCATCGGGGGCATGGGGTATGCATAATACAGCATAGAGGGCACAATGCAGCATAGGGGGTACAGTACAGGGCAGGGGGCACACATAGTGCAGCATAGGGGACACAGTACAGGGCAGGGGGCAGAATACAGCATAGGGGGTACAGTACAGGGCAGGGGACACACATAGTGCAGCATAGGGGACACAGGGCAGGGGGCAGAATGCAGCATAGGGGGTGCAGTACAGGGCAGGGGGCACAAACTTACCACTGTTGGTCAGGCTGGCAGTGAGTCTGAAGGTCTGCTGTATTGGCTGGCTGGCAGGCTGCAGCAATGCTCAGATGGCTGAGACAACGCTGTTCTGGGTTGCTCCTGCTTCCTGGATGTCTGTTACAGCCAGAGCAGGAGGTCAGCTGGCACTACAAGGGAGGTGGAGGGGCAGGTAAGAGAGGCAGCCTGACGGGCAGGCAGGAGTGCAGAGGGTCACATGCAGGGTCCACATGGTGCTTCTGGAAGTCTGGGAGCGGGCAATGTTTGTGACTGAAGTATTACTTGAAAAGATTGGTGGAGCAGCAGCTTCCTCTCACTGCTCCTCCACCAATCAGATTACACAGTGCAGCAGCGCAGAGGAGAGGTAGGAGAATCCCTCTCTCCCCATCCTCTTGTTTCAATGCGCAGCGTTACGATCCCTCCCCACCCCTGGAAAGAGAGAGAAATAGAAATATTACCCTGCTGATTTGCCACATCCCTGCTACTGCTCCCGGGCCCCTGCTGAGCTCGGGCCCCGAAGCAGTCGCTTCCCTTGCTTCCCCTATAGCTACGCCACTGAGTGTGACCCTGTATGGCTGTGACTACAGAGTGACCGAGTTACAGTGCAGGAGTAGGCGAAGCACATAAAAATTTATCGAGGCCCTGTATGGCTGTGACTACAGAGTGACCGAGTTACAGTGCAGGAGCAGGCGAAGCACATAAAAATTTATCGAGGCCCTGTATGGCTGTGACTACAGAGTGACCGAGTTACAGTGCAGGAGCAGCCGAAGCACATAAAAAGTTAGCGTGACCCTGTATGGC
This sequence comes from Rhinella marina, assembly GCA_900303285.1. NCBI lineage: Eukaryota > Metazoa > Chordata > Amphibia > Anura > Bufonidae > Rhinella > Rhinella marina. The sequence continues at coordinate 39,571 of ONZH01016657.1, forward strand.
TGTGAAGTATTCTCTAGACTGCAGCTAGTGTATCGCACACCTCACAATTGTTCACTGGACTATAGTTTATATAATTGAGTGAAAAAAGTATTCTCTAGACTGTGGCTAGTGTGTCACACACCTCACAATTGTTCACTGGACTATAGTTTATATAATTGAGTGAAAAAATTATTCTCTAGACTGCGGTTAGTGTATCGCATACCTCACAATTGTTCACTGGACTGCTGCTTATATAATTGAGTGAAAAAAAAGTATTCTCTAGACTACAGCTAGTGTATCGCACACCTCACAATTGTTCACTGGACTGTAGTTTATATAATTGAGTGAAAAAAAAGTATTCTTTAGACTGTGGCTAGTGTATCGCACACCTCACAATTGTTCACTGGACTGTAGTTTATATAATTGAGTGAAAAAAACGTATTCTCTAGACTGCGGCTAGTGTATCGCACACCTCACAATTGTTCACTGAACTGTAGTTTATATAATTGAGTGAAAAAAACGTATTTTATAGACTGAAGCTGCTGTAAAGAACACCTCAATTTTTCACTGGACTGTAGTTTATATAATTGAGTGAAAAAAATGATTCTCTAGATTGCGGCTAGTGTATCGCACACCTCACAATTGTTCACTGAACTGTAGTTTATATAATTGAGTGAAAAAACGTATTCTCTAGTCTAAGGCTAGTGTATCGCACACCTCACAATTGTTCACTGGACTGTAGTTTATACAATTGAGTGAAAAAAAACGTATTTTATTTACTGACGCTGCTGTACAGCACACCTCACAATTGTTCAGTGGACTGTAGTTTATATAATTGAGTGAAAAAAATTATTCACTAGACTGCGGCTAGTGTATCACACACCTCACAATTGTTCACTGGACTGTAGTTTATATAATTAAATGAAAAAAATTATTCTCTAGACTGCGGCTAGTGTATCGCACACCTCACAATTGTTCACTGGACTGTAGTTTATATAATTGAGTGAAAAAATGTATTTTATAGACTGACGCTGCTGTACAGCACACCTCACAATTGTTCACTGAACTGTAGTTTATATAATTGAGTGAAAAAAACGTATTCTCTAGACTGCGGCTAGTGTATCACACACCTCACAATTGTTCACTGGACTGTAGTTTATATAATTGAGTGAAAAAAGCGTATTCTCTAGACTGCGGCTAGTGTATTGCACACCTCACAATTGTTCACTGAACTGTAGTTTATATAATTGAGTGAAAAAAACGTATTTTATTTACTGATGCTGCTGTACAGCACACCTCAATTGTTCACTGGACTGCTGTTTATATAATTGAGTGAAAAAAACGTATTCTCTAGACTGCAGCTAGTGTATCGCACATCTCACAATTGTTCACTGGACTGTAGTTTATATAATTGAGTGAAAAAAACGTATTTTATAGACTGACGCTGCTGTGCAGCACACCTCACAATTGTTCACTGGACTGTAGTTTATATAATTGAGTGAAAAAAACGTATTTTATAGACTGACGCTGCTGTGCAGCACACCTCACAATTGTTCACTGGACTGTAGTTTATATAATTGAGTGAAAAAAACGTATTTTATAGACTGACGCTGCTGTGCAGCACACCTCACAATTGTTCACTGGACTGTAGTTTATATAATTGAGTGAAAAAAACGTATTTTATAGACTGACGCTGCTGTGCAGCACACCTCACAATTGTTCACTGGACTGTAGTTTATATAATTGAGTGAAAAAAACGTATTCTCTAGACTGCGGCTAGTGTATCAGACACCTCACAATTGTTCACTGGACTGTAGTTTATATAATTGAGTGAAAAAAACGTATTTTATTTACTGACGCTGCTGTACAGCACACCTCACAACTGTTCACTGGACTGTAGTTTATAGAATTGAGTGAAAAAATTATTCACTAGACTGCGGCTGGTGTATCGAATACCTCACAATTGTTTACTGGACTGTAGTTTATATAATTGAGTGAAAAAAAACGTATTTTATAGACTGACGCTGCTGTACAGCACACCTCACAATTGTTCACTGGACTGTAGTTTATATAATTGAGTGAAAAAAACGTATTCTCTAGACTGCAGCTAGTGTATCGCACACCTCACAATTGTTCACTGGACTGTAGTTTATATAATTGAGTGAAAAAAACATATTCTCTAGACTGCGGCTAGTGTATCGCACACCTCACAATTGTTCACTGGACTGTAGTTTATATAATTGAGTGAAAAAAAGGTATTCTCTAGATTGCGGCTAGTGTATCGCACACCTCACAATTGTTCACTGGACTGTAGTTTATATAATTTAGTGAAAAAAAACGTATTTTATAGACTGACGCTGCTGTACAGCACACCTCGCAATTGTTCACTGGACTGTAGTTTATATAATTTAGTTAAAAAAACGTATTCTCTAGACTGCGGCTAGTGTATCGCACACCTCACAATTGTTCACTGGACTGTAGTTTATATAACTGAGTGACAAAACGTATTCCCTAGACTGCACTTCAGATCCCAGCAAGCCAAGGTACAGCAGCAGCAAAAATGAGTACTGAGAGGAATTTGGGCAATTTCATTGGGGTCTGTGTGGACCATATGCTGTCCCCTTTCTGCCACCAGTGCACAGTGTGCAGCCAAGATGGCGGTAGCTGCACTACAAGTCCCAGCCAGCAGCCGAGAGGAGGACAAAAAAAAATGTCGTTGTAGCCCTTACAAGGAGCGTTGGGTTCTTTGTGGATGATTCCTGCCTAACCAGATTCTAATTTCACGCCCTAACAGTGTGCAGCCAATATGGTGTTCGCTGCACTACAAGTCCCAGCCAGCACCCGGAAGAGACCAAAAAAAAAAAACGTGCTTGTAGCCCTTAGAAGGGCTGTTGGGTTCTTTGTGGGTGATTCCTGCCTAACCAACAACTAAATTCAGGCCCTAACACTCTCCCTGACAGACAGCAGCTCTATTCCTAATCTCATGCAGACGGTGTATGACGCGAGCAGCGCGGGACCAGATTCTTATATTCCCAGGTCATCTGATCTGGCCAGCCAATCCCTGCTATCGACTTGTAGGGGCCCCACGTGATGCTAGGAGGTACCAAAGACTCTCCAGCATGTTGATTGGCTGAAAAAAGGCAGCTAACATGCAGGAAGAGGAAGTTGCCATTTCCTCGAGGATCGCGATATGCTCATCCAAGTAGCGAGCATATGCGAATACCCTAATGCTCGAACTAGCACCAAGCTCGGACGAGCATGTTCGCTCATCTCTAATAAAGAAAAAATTTTGAATTTCATACAACTTTTGTCCATTTTTCCGCATACTAAACTTAAAAGATGCAGTTACAACTTTAGTATTATATTAAAGCGTAATCTGTGCTGCAAAAACATAAAAATAAATGGGGAGATTTATCAAACTGCTGTAAAGTAGAACTGGCTTAGTTACCTATAGCAACCAATCTGATTCCACCTTTAATTTTTCACAGCTCCTTTAGAAAATGAAAGGTGGAATCTGATTGGTTGCTAAGGGCAACTAAGCCAGTTCAACGTTACACCAGTTTGATAAATCTCCTCCAAATATCAAAAACATTTTAACCTTAGAAAGTGTTTTGAAAAAGTGAAACTTTGACGTGCACATTAGACACCAAAGTCTTTGGTCACATAAGGGATAAATGTCAGTCTCTGTGGTTGATGTTGCAATTAAAGGGGTTGGCCACCCTAGGTATCAAAAATCCAAAGTACCCCAGACAATAGCCAACACTATGAAGTATTTCTATCAGGTGACATGTACTGGCTGTATGTCATTTATCTAACCTGTTCACCATGACACACTTCCCTAGAGGAAGTCAAATCTCTCTCTCTCTCTCTCTCTCTATATATATATATATATATATATATATATATATATATAATGTACAGGGGGTCACACATCACTGTATATAACGTACAGGGGTCACATCTCTATATATAATGTACAGGGGGTTTACACATCACTATATATAACGTACAGGGGAACACACATCTCTATAATCACTATATATAATGTACAGGGGGGGTCACACATCACTATATATAATGTACAGGAGGGTCACACGTCACTACATATAATGTACAGGGGGTCACACGTCACTACATATAATGTACAGGGGGTCACACATCACTATATATAACGCACAAGGGGTCACACGTCACTATATATAATGTACAGGGGGTCACATCTGTATATACAGGATAAAGGGGGCCACTGTACAGGGTTCATGGACCTCTATATGCAGTGATGGGCATCACACATCACTATACAGTGTACAGGGGTTCACAGATCTCTATATGCAGTGTTGGGGGGGTCACACATCAGGATATACAGTGTATGGTGGTGGGGGGGTCAACTATTACTGTATACAGGAGGTCAGATATCACTATATACAGTATACAGTGGTGGGGGTCACATATCACTGTATGGGAGGGCATCATATATAACTATATACAGTGTGCAGGAAGGAGAGGGCACATATTTACAAATGAAACCAGTGACTCCTGCTGGTATCACTGACCTCAGCCATACTGACAGCTCAGAAGGGGTTAAAGCTCCTGACCTGTTGGTCTGGCTGGAATAAACATGTCTATGATAAGATCACATTGCAGAGTGGCCATAGACAGGACAGACACTTAGATTGCTCACACTTTGTTGTCCACAGCACCTTCCTGGCTCTGCTACATCACTGCAATCAGTGAGCTCCATTACAGCTTCTCCTCAGTCTCCCTTCCTCCTGCAAAGTTTCTTTATTTTAGCTGTTAACAAGTGTCCCTGCTAAGCCCCTGCCAGCCCTGTATAGTCAGGAGTACAGTCACAGCAGAAGGAAAGCACATCTGAAGCAAGCAGGGTGCCTTTAGGACCCAGAGAGCAGCACACTCCTTCCATGGACTAGGGCACGTGCAGGCATGGACTAGACAGGCAGCTGTGAGAGCAGGACAGAGGGGGCGTGGCTTCCAATTGCAAGGAAACCAGGCAGATCTGCTGAAGAAGATATATTACTAAGTGTAATGTCTCCCTGCTTTCTTTAGAGTTTTAATAAGTGCTAACAAAGTGGCCAACCCCTTTAACATTACATGGTCCCAAAACACCATTCAAACTGTTTTGAGCTCAAAAATCATCAGATGTAATGGAGGGAAAATTGGATAAAAACATGATGTGGGTAATAGAAGATACATAGAAAAATGTCAAAATAAGACAAAGACAATATCACCATTGGAAGAGCAACATATATTAATTCAACTGAAGAAATTAAAGATTTTTTCCGGGACTACAATATTGTGGCCTAACCAGATCAGAGGGGATCCAAGTAGCTCACCCTTGCTGGTCAACTGACTGAAGCGCTTATGGTGCTCGATACCATGCACAGCTCAATGCTTTTGTTAATGGCTGGGCCAGATATTGTAGCTCACTACAGCTCAGTGCAAGCAATGATGATAGAGGTTGAGGGGAAATGAAATCTGAGGCTCCGTTCCTGAGTTATGAATTTGTTTTAATATGCAAATTAGGCATTTGGTACAATGAGGACTATTGGTCTATGCCAATTTGACAGAGAGGTTGCTGGTGACAGACTCCTTTTAAAGAATGAAGATCTCTTGCTGTTGCAAAGACTAAGTTAGCTGTAAGAAGGCCAGTTTACCTGTTTGTAATGAGAGTAATGATAAACATGACATTATAACAGCAATTCCCTAATATAACAGTTAAAAGCTTCTCTAGTAGAGGTTTAATAGGTAATGGGTATAATTAGAAAAAACAGACATGGCATATTTCATAGCAGGAAAAGTATTTTATGGCCATATTTTCAATAACTTTTATGTACTATTTTGTTTATTTTTTTTTCTCTAAACCTGCTTCTTTCCTCCATTTTAGCTTTATTCCCCTTTCCTCTGGATGTGCCCTGATGTGAATTCAATGTGACACACACCAAACTCCACATGTCCCGAAGCTAGCATGGATGGCTCCGCTAATGTCATGTCCTAGTACATCACGCTGCACTGTCTCAATGGCTGAGCCCCTGACACATGTCAGAAACTTTTAAATATCTGCTCTTTCCTATCTAACCTCCCCCTTCAGCATACACACATACTTCTTTTCACCACCCACCCTAATCAGGATACACTTACAGGGCAGAGAAGGACTTGGGTGGGGGAGTTGGCATTTCATGACACGCAGGGGTACTGCTGCCCATATCTTCCTCCCACTCCTTCGCCTGTCAAACGCACTTTCTTCGCATCATGTCAGGCCGCCAGCCAATATGTTTTGTCAGGTCCAAACCCACGTACTAGTCAATTGCTTCCGACCTTAAGAAGAACAAGACAAAAAATTAAAGAAAGAGACAGTGATTTACTTATTTGTGGTAAGGGATGAAGAAGGGGTCTGTAAGATAAACAGGGAATGGGAAGAATTGCTATAAACAGCAGGCTATAGATGACCTTTTTAGGATTCGGTGCTTTGAAAATTGATGCTTACAGTGCCATGCACAGAAGACCCTACAATTTCCCTTTTCTCATCAAACTGGAATGATTTGGCATATAGAGCACGCTGAGGGTTCTGTGAAATTGCTGTGGATATTTGGACGACTTAACATTTTAGAGGTTAACTAAAAATGTTCAAACACAAAAATAAGTTTGTGAAGCTACAAGCCGGTGAATATACTCATATTAAGGACACACATTCTGTAAATCTAGTACATCATGCTCAAATGATTAGAATAAGAATAATGAATGGTACCAATATAAGACCGTACTTGGAGTATGCCTTTAGGGCAAATGTATTAATGTGTTGCAGTAGATTTAGAACTAGTCTTAAAACTGCTGCAGCTGAAACATTTTAGACATCTTATGATACCTTAGGCCTGATGCACATGGCTGGATGACGGCTTCATACAACCTCCAAGTTAAACAAAACTGTGCTCATACAAGTCTATATAACATTAATGCTGGATTCTGTATGAATCTATAAGAAGAAAAAACATATGCTAAATAGGTTTCCATTGCCATTATACTGAGTTTTTCTCCTGTAAAACAATGCTCTGAAATCCAGGGGCACATTGAGTTGTGGGCAATGTTTGGCTCAGTGGTGAAAACAGTGTGAATGTTGTGCAATATCCAAGTCAAAGACCAGATCTAGAATGAACAGAAAAAAAGTTGAACTATTTTAGAATTGCAGTCCACAAGTGTCATCCAATCAACTTTAAAGGGTTTCTGTCACAGTTTTTTTCTGTATGAATCAGGCTGACATTAGAGATGTGCTAATGTCACCTGATTACAAATATATTTCTGTTTTATTTACTGGTGCCCCCATTTTTATATATAATGAACTTTTATTTTATGCTAATAAGGCCTCTAGGTGCAAGGGGCGTTACCTCTGCTTCTAGAGGCTCTGTTGATTGACAGGACCAGGCAGAGAAGAAACACTCCATTCACCATAGCTTGCAAGGACCTTTAATGATGTCATGACCATGTGATCAGTCACATGGTTTAGGAGGAGACAGGCTGTTTGTGTGATCCTAACCATGTGACTGATCACATGGTCATGACATCATTGAAGGTCCTTGCAAGCTATGGTGAATGGAGTGTTTCTTCTCTGCCTGGGCCTCTCAATCAACAGAGCCTCTAGGAGCAGGGGTAACGCCCCTTGCACCTAGAGGCCTTATTAGCATAAAATAAAAGTTCATTTTATTTAAAAATGGGGGCACCAGTAAATAAAACAGATATATATTTGGAATCAGGTGACATTAGCACATCTCTAATGTCAGTCTGATTCATACCGAAAAAACTGGTGACAGAAACTCTTTAACAAACTGAAAAAAATCTGAAAAAATGGGTAGGAGCGCTCTTTTATGTCATCTATCAATTAGCCTAAGTGAAAAAAATAACTACACAGAGCATTTCTCATCAACATGCAAAGCCAATTTATTTCAGTTAGTGCTGAGTAAAGCCTCATTCACATGTCAGTGTTTTGGTCAGTGATTTCCATCAGTGATTGTGAGCCAAAACCAGGAGTGGAGGCTACACAGACATACTTGCAAAGGGAAAAATCTGCACCTGTTCTGTGTTTAGAGCCGCACCTGGTTTTGGCTCACAATCACTGATAGAAATCACTGACCAAACACTGATATGTGAATGAGGCATAACACTTTATTTTCTATGTGGTGGTGCAGCAGGAAAAATGAACTCTTGCTACCAAGTTCCTATGCCGATTATAACTGATCACAGGTAACAAGGCAACATGTGTTACTGTAGTTTTGGCAGACTAGTCCACCAAAGAGAATGTAAAAAGCCCCACTCTGATTTTTGCATTTGAGCTGCATAATTTCTCCTAATGAGTTCTCACCCTTAGGGCCCTTGTACACGACTGTATGCGCTCTGAGACATACGGTCCGTGAGTGGGCCATATGTTCCAGAGCGGCATAGATCGTGCGCACGGGAGCGCACAGCATCATAAATTACAATGATGCTGTGCACGTCGGGCCACCCGCGGGACTATTGTCCCGCACTAATATGATCTTATGAGTGCGGGACAATAGCCCCGCGGGCGGCCCGACGTGCAAAGCATCATTGTTATCTATGATGCTGTGCGCTCCTGTGCGCACGATCTATGCCGCTCCGGGACATATGGCCCGCTCATGGACCGTATGTCTCGGAGCACATATGGTCGTGTGCAAGGGCCCTTAGGACTCATGCACACGGCCGTTGCCTGGCCATGGCAGTATTCCGGCCTGCATACAGAGGGTCTGCAATACATGGGCACCGGCCGTGTGCACCCCACATCACGGATCGCGGACCCATTCACTTGAATGGGTCCGCAATCCTGGAGATGTGGAACAGAGGCATGGATTGGAACCCCACAGAAGCTCTACAGAGTGCTTCCGTGGTGTTTCTGCCCATGCCTCCGCACTGCAAAAAAGTAGTTTTTTGCGGTGCACACTGTGGGATGTGGATCGTGGACCCTATTCAAGTGAATGGGTCCGCGATCCGAATGCAGCAGCCCTACTGTCAGGGCCGGCACATGTGTGCATGAGCCCTTAGGGTATGACCACACGGTGTGGTCATGTTGTGGTTCTGATGAGGCTATGCTGCAGTCAAATACTGTGCAGTCATACGAGTTGTTGCAAGCTCTAATAACGAAGACAGCACTGTTTAGTTGAGCTGCATAGTTAATAGCCACACAGCCATTAACAATTTAGACTGACAAAAAGTGCAGCCTTAATTTAATTAAAGCCCTCTGCGGCCTGTACAGCTGCACAATACTGTGAAATCGCAAATGTGAAATGACTGCACGGTGTGGTCGTAACTTAAGGCTGTCTTTATCACCACACTAACAACATCATTGTGTGTAAATCAGACAGCACCACAATATTCAACTGTATCTGCACCATAGGGACACAGATACAGTTGTGGACAGACAGGGAACTGCAGCCAGGAATAACAATTTCTAGCAGGGGTGCTTTTAACAAATGTCATGCATGTGTTGTGAGCAAAGGCCCAGGGACGATGCTCCATAAGAACCTTGTGATATCACAGGGTCACGTGACATACTAAGTTCACATGGGTTTCAAGCAGCGATGTGATGTGGATCAGCTGGTATACACCATTTCTATGGGCCCCCTTAAAGTCTATTTTATTATTAGTGCTTGAAGGGAGTCTTTCACCTGTTTTTCACCTATATAACTAAGAGCACTGCCCCGCAGAAGACTGCAGACACATCCCAGACATACCTGTGTGTACTTTGTGTCTGTATTACATGTCCAATGTTAAAAGCACTTTCATTCTGCAGGAAAACAGCTCCCAAGTGCCCAGCTGTGCTGCTGCAAGTGCCCAAAGCAAACGACTGAAGAGGGGAGGGCTGATTTAGCTGCTCATATTTTGGGATTGGTAGCAGATAGAAAATGGTTCTGACCTTCTTTGAAAGCTGGCATTCCAAGCTTTCACATGATACCAAAATCAGTAGAAGATAAAGCTGTTTTTAGTTTCACTTTCAGCCGGGCACTTGGGAGCTGTTTTCCAGCAGAATAAAAGTGCTTTTTCTGAACATGTAATACAGACACACAGTGCACACAGGTATGCCTGGGATGTGTATGCAATCTTCTGTGGGGCACTGCTGTTAGTTATATAGGTGAAAAACAGGTGAAAGACTCCCTTTAAGCAACATTGGAAGCACCAACCTTGCTGATCTATTACAAGTGAAGCTGAGGCCGAACAACTATCAAAGGGTCCCCTATATGATGAAGGCAAGCAATTTATCTGTGTGAAAGTACAACTCGGTATATCTTTGTAACGGTGAATATAGTGCAACTCTTCAGACAATTTCACATATGACAGGCTTAGGTAAGGTGGCTCATTAGACATTATCACTGCAGAGATGCTACACCCAAGCCTGTCATATGTGATTCTGAGCTGGGCATGAAAGCTATAATTCAAAGTGCTGAAAAAAATAATAGTGAACAGTATTAAGAGAAAAATAAATGTAAAAGATAAAGATACTAAAGTGTCATATTGACATAATTGTGATTACAAGGTGTGAATATTGATGTGCTCCACTTTTTCTGCATCACAACCTATCATGAGTAAACTTTCCAATCCTGTGACCACATATTATTTTGATAGTTGGTACACTTACTCCTGAGAAAGGAGGAGGATCACATCTGAAAAGCATCACCTCAGATTGTCCATTTTTGTTTTAATTTTTGTTAATAATTCATGTGTAATAAATTACAGTTTTAGTGTCCAGCTCCCCAGAACATTTTTTTCTCTTTCTTGTTTTTACTGATCTACTGTGCCCTTAAAAAGTATTTATACCCAGGGGCGTAACTACCATAGCGGCAGACCATGTGACTGCTATGGGGCCCAGGGCTTATCTCCTCGTCTACTGGAGGTGAAAACTTAGGGCCCTCCGAGACATACGGTCCGTGAACCGGTCATATGTCCTGGAGCGGCATTGATCGTGCGCACAGGAGCTCATAGCATCATAGACTATTGTCCTGTACTCATATGACCTTGTGAGTGCGGGACAATAGTCCCGCGGGCGGCCTGACATGCACAGCATCATTGCAATGTATGATGCTGTGCGCTCCCGTGCGCACAATCAATGCCGCTCCAGGACTCTTCCTTAAAGGCCAGAATTGTGGAGTATATGACCAATGGTTGTCCTGTGGATAGATTCTCCCACCTGAGCTGTGGATCTCTGCAGTAACTTCAGAGTGCCCATGGGTCTTTTGGCTGAATCTCTAAATAGTGTTTTTCTTGCCTGGACTGTCATCTTAGGTGGATGGCCATGTCTTGGTATGGTTGCAGTTGTGCCATACTTCTTCCATTTTAAGATGATCGATTGGCTATGCTCCATGAGATGTTTAGAGCTTGGGATATTCTTTTATAACCTTATCCTTCTTTACATACTCCACAACATTATCCTTGACCTGTCTGGTGTGTTCCTTGGTTTTCATAATGCTGTTGGATCACTAATGTTCTCTAACAAACATCTACATTCACAGAACAGCTATAGTTATACTGAGAATAAATTACACATAGGTGAACTGTATGTACTACTTAGGTGACTTCTGAAGTCATTTGGTTAAATTGGATTTTATTTAGAGGTATCAGAGTACAGGGGGCTGAATACAAATGCATGCCATAGTTTTCATATTTTTATTTATTAAACATTTTGAAAACCATGTATCATTTTCTTTTCACTTCACACATACTTGCTACTTTGTGTTGGTCTATCACATAAAATCCCAATAAAATACATTTATGTTTGTGAGTGTAACATCAAAAAACGTGGAAAGTTCAAGGGGGTATGAATATTTTTTTAAGGCACTGTATATGAGGTTCAGCCACAGATATCCTGCTTTGTTGGAAGCAGTGTTCACTCTATTGGACTTTATGCACCTCTCAGAGTTGTGCCTGAAGTAGCACAACTAGTTCTTGTGCAGACATAACTTTGCTTGGTGCCCCAAAAATGCTAAGTTCAACATTGGTTATACCTAATGCCTCTCTCACTCCAGTGGGTTAGAATTCGGGCTGAATTCTGACCCATTCATTTCATTGATCATCTCTCCATTCAGGAAAAATTGCAGCATTACTGTATCTACATTGTGTATTTTTCACACAGCCATGGCCCCATATAAATGAATGGAACTTGCATGAAAATCGAAAGGTATCCATATACAATGCATTTTACATTTATGGCTGTTAGGAAAGGTTATTCTTCAGTTTTTGTTCATGTATGTGAAAAACACATCAAAAACGAATTCTCTGCTGGGCGATACCATTTTAGAATGTGAGCAACTTTTTGATCCCTTTTTATTCCATTTTTTGGGGAAGTTAAAATGACAGATGTGATGAATTTGTCATTTAGATTTTTTTTTCCGTTACGCCATTTGCCATATAGAATACATATTGTTACGTTTTAATAGTACAGACGGTTTTGTTTTGGATGTGGAAATGCCTATGATGCTTTTTTATTGTTTAGATTTATTTTAATTTTGGGAAAAAGTGATTTGAATATATATATATTATGCAATGAGCTCTTAAGAAGCTCTGTCTCTAATGCCACCAGATATAAGGCAGCTATCCTTTAAGTCAATGTTCAGCTATTTAAATAAGCCTTGAGACATTACTCAGATATTAAATAAGCCAGCACCTCATCTGCAGACAGCTGTTTCTGGGTGATTGCCCCTCATCAGTGCCGAACAGAGAGTACTGGTTTAACTGGATATGAGGCTTGTCAGGGTTCAGGGGGTACAGCTGTCTGCAGATGAGATGCTGGCTTATTTAATATCTGAGTCATGGCTCAAGGCTTACAAGTATTTAAAGAGCTGAACATTGACTTACTGGATAGCTGCTCTACATCTGGTGGCATTAGAGGCAGAGCTTCTTAAGAGCTCATTTGCATTCCATTACTTTCAGAATTACAGAGGAGCATGAATGGCCTATAAGTCTCCTCATGTCGATTAAGGCGCTCTCTCCCCAAGACAATATCCATTACAGAAAAAGAGTTTTACTAGGCATACAGCGCCAAAGTTCTGTATTTTAAAATCTACTGGCATTTATTGCCGTTGCCCAAAAAACGTATTATTCACTCCGTGTTGAAGTGAGACAATTACAGCCCGTTGTAGCGTGTATTATTCTCAAAAAAAAGAGTTTTACTAGGCGCACAGTGCCAAAGTTCTATCTAGGAAAGCGGTCTACCAGCTATTAGTGTTTTAAAAAACCTATTATTTGCTCCATGTTGAAGTGAGACAATTACAGACCCTTGTAGTGTGTATTATTTAAGTTTTACTAGGCGTAAAGCGCCAAAGTTCTGTATTTTAAAAGCTACTGGCATTTATTGCTGTTGACAAAAAAACGTATTATTCGCTCGGTGTTGAACTGAGACAATGACAGCCTGTTGTAGCGTGTATTATTCTCAAGAAAAAGATTATTACTAGGCGTATAGCGCCAAAGTTCTATATTTTAAAAGCTACTGGCATTTATTGCTGTTGCCCAAAAAACGTATTATTCGCTCCGTTTGAAGTGAGACAATGACAGGCCGTTGTAGCGTGTATTATTCTCAAACAAAAGATTATTACTAGGCGTATAGCGCCAAAGTTCTGTATTTTAAAAGCTACTGGCATTTATTGCTGTTGCCAAAAAAAACTTATTATTCGCTCCATGTTGAAGTGAGACAATGACAGGCCATTGTAGCGTGTACTATTCTCAAGAAAAAGAGTTTTACTAGGCATCAGCTATTAGTGTTTTATAAAAACCTATTTTTCGCTCTGTGTTGAAGTGGGACAATTACAGCCCGTTGTAGCGTTTATTATTCTCAAGAAAAAGAGTTTTACTAGGCTTACAGCACCAAAGTTCTATCTAGTAAAGTGTTCTACCAGCTATTAGTGTTGCAAAAAAACTTATTATCCGCTCCGTGTTGAAGTAAGACAATTACAGACCGTTGTAGCATGTATTATTCTCAAGAAAAAGAGTTTTGGTAGACGTACAGCGCCAAAGTTCTGTATTTTAAAAGCTACTAGCATTTATTGCTGTTGAAAAAAAAACATTATTCGCTCGGTGTTGAAGTGGGACAATGACAGCCCGTTGTAACGTGTATTATTCTCAAAAAAAAGATTAGTACTAGGCGTATAGTGCCAAAGTTCTGTATTTTAAAAGCTACTGGCATTTATTGCTGTTGCCAAAAAAACGTATTATTCGCTCGGTGTTGAACTGAAACAATTACAGCCAGTTGTAGCGTGTATTATTCTAAAGAAAAAGATTAGTACTAGGCGTATATCACCAAAGTTCTGAATTTTAAAAGCTACTGGCATTTATTGCTGTTGCCAAAAAAACGTATTATTCGCTCGGTGTTGAACTGAGACAATTACAGCCCATTGTAGCGTGTATTATTCTAAAAAAAAAGAGTTTTACTAGGCGTACAGCGTCAAAGTTCTATCTAGTAAAGTGTTCTTCCAGCTATCAGTGTTTTAAAAAACCTATTATTCGCTCCATGTTGAAGTCAGACAATTACAGACCATTGTAGCGTGTATTATTCTCAAGAAAAAGAGTTTTACTAGGCATACAGTGCCAAAGTTCTGCATTTTAAAAGCTACTGGCAATTATTGCTGTTGCCCAAAAAATGTATTATTCGCTCCATGTTGAAGTGAGACAATTACAGGCCGTTGTAGCGTGTATTATTCTCAAGAAAAAGAGTTTTACTAGGCATACAGCGCCAAAGTTCTGTATTTTAAAAGCTACTGGCATTTATTGCCGTTGCCCAAAAAACGTATTATTCACTCTGTGTTGAAGTGAGACAATTACAGCCCGTTGTAGCGTGTATTATTCTCAAGAAAAAGAGAGTTTTACTAGGCGCACAGCGCCAAAGTTCTATCTAGGAAAGTGGTCTACCAGCTATTAGTGTTTTAAAAAACCTATTATTTGCTCCATGTTGAAGTGAGACAATTACAGACCCTTATAGTGTGTATTATTCTCAAGAAAAAAAGTTTTACTAGGCGTAAAGCGCCAAAGTTCTGTATTTTAAAAGCTACTGGCATTTATTGCTGTTGACAAAAAAACGTATTATTTGCTCGGTGTTGAACTGAGACAATGACAGCCCGTTGTAGCGTGTATTATTCTCAAGAAAAAGATTATTGCTAGGCATATAGTGCCAAAGTTCTATATTTTAAAAGATACTGGCATTTATTGCTGTTGCCAAAAAATATATTATTCGCTCCATGTTTAAGTGAGACAATTACAGGCCATTGTAGCGTGTATTATTCTCAAGAAAAAGAGTTTTACTAGGCGCATAGCGCCAAAGTTCTGTATTTTAAAAGCTACTGGCATTTATTGCTGTTGACAAAAAATCCTATTATAGGCTCTGTGTTGAAGTGGGACAATTACTGCCCGTTGTAGCGTGTATTATTTTCAAGAAAAAGATTATTACTAGGCGTATAGCGCCAAAGTTCTATATTTTAAAAGCTACTGGCATTTATTGCTGTTGCCCAAAAAACGTATTATTCGCTCCGTGTTGAAGTGAGACAATAACAGGCCGTTGTAGCGTGTATTATTCTCAAGAAAAAGAGTTTTACTAGGCATACAGCGACAAAGTTGTATCTAGTAAAGTGTTCTATCAGCTATTAGTGTTTTTTAAAAACCTTTTTTTCGCTCTGTGTTGAAGTGGGACAATTACAGCCCGTTGTAGCGTTTATTATTCTCAAGAAAAAGAGTTTTACTAGGCTTACAGCGCCAAAGTTCTATCTAGTAAAGTGTTCTACCAGCTATTAGTGTTGCATAAAAACTTATTATCTGCTCCGTGTTGAAGTAAGACAATTACAGACCGTTGTAGCGTGTATTATTCTCAAGAAAAAGAGTTTTGCTAGACGTACAGCGCCAAAGTTCTGTATTTTAAAAGCTACTGGCATTTATTGCTGTTGACAATAAAAACCTATAATTCGCTCCATGTTGAAGTGGGACAATTGCAGCCTGTTATAGCGTGTTTTAATTTCCTTTTTATTTAGCATGTCAGGCAGAAAAGTGACAGGCCCTGCACAGCGAAGTAGCAGAGGCCTAAATGTTTCTGGTGCAGGCACAGGTCGCAGCAGAGTAAGGGGGCGTGGCAGCAGGGGTAACATTGAGAGGCCAGAGCTCCCGGTGCTCACCTGTCAAGAAAAAGAGTTTTACTAGGCGTAAAGCGCCAAAGTTCTGTATTTTAAAAGCTACTGGCATTTATTGCTGTTGACAAAAGAACGTATCATTCGCTCGGTGTTGAACTGAGACAATTACAGCATGTTTTAGCGTGTATTATTCTCAAGAAAAAGATTATTACTAGGTGTATAGCGCCAAAGTTCTGTATTTTAAAAGCTACTGGCATTTATTGCTGTTGCCCAAAAGACGTATAATTCGCTCCGTGTTGAAGTGGGACAATTACAGCCCGTTGTAGCGTGTATTATTCTCAAGAAAAAGAGTTTTACTAGACGTACAGCGTCAAAGTTCTATCTAGTAAAGTGTTCTACCAGCTATTAGTGTTGCAAAAAACGTATTATTCGCTCCATGTGAACCTTTTAGCGAACTGATGGCTTGTGCCATGCCAAGGTGGAGAGTTCTAAGCCGTAATTTCTTTGCCAAACAGGCAGTACCAGCCCTGCACAAATATGTAGAACAGAAGGCGGGCCAGTCCTGGAGCCTGTCCGTGTCTGCCAAAGTTTATGGCAGCACCGACGTGTGAAGCTCTAATTACGGTCAG
>ONZH01016658.1:0-49570 GCA_900303285.1 Rhinella marina
AAAAGAAAAAAAAATGCAGCCAGATATAACAATAGACTTTTGTGTTTTTTGAACAGAACTACTAGCCCTACCTAGCCAAATCCTATCCCTACAATATATGTCCCTCTTTGCGCAAATGTTATACAGCAGACGCAAATGAGGAACTGCGGCCTTATTAACGGTAGAAAAAATAGCAACGGATGTCAGGTATATAGACTACAGAACGGTTCTAATTCACACTTTGTGCACGTGGTATTAGCATCAGGCACACTTGCGTTCTTTTTGCCCCAAAATAAATAAAAAAATGCAGCCAGATATAACAATGGACTTTTGTGTCTTTTGAACACAACTACTAGCCCTACCTAGCCAAATCCTATCCCTACACTATATGTGCCTCCTTGCGCAAATGTTATACAGCAGACGCAAAAGAGGTACTGTGGACATAATTAACAGCAGAAAAAACAGCAAAGGATGTCAGGTATATAGTATACAGAGAGTAATACACCATGCACCAGCTACGCAGGTGGCATTAATGTCAGGCCACCTTGCACAATTTTTAACCCCTTAAAAAAATATGTATATATTGCAGCAAGATATAATAGCCCTTAAAAGAGCTGTTGGGTCTTTTCAGAAGAAATACTATCCCTGCCTACACTATCTGTCCCTCCTTGCAGCAGCTCTCCCTGACTCGGTATTATCCGGTCACATGTCATTGGGTGCTTTATAGCACCCAATGATGAGCTCCCGGCCATCCAATCAGTGTAATGCCAGTAGCAAACATGGCATTACAGTGAATGCCAGTACCTCCCCGTATGCTAATTGGCTAATTAGCCAGTGGGGAGGGGACTCGAGCATGGTGCTCGAGCACATGCGGTGTTCGGCAAATACGGTGTTCGAACCTGAGCGCCGCCATGTTCGACCGAATACTATATTCGGCCGAACATGTTCGCTCAACACTATACACAACACATCTTTTCAGCTAGATGCTATGATGCAGTATGCCTTTACTAACACAGTTGTAATTTGTGTTATGAATATTAAAATGCACAAAAAATATTAAATGCTTTTTTCACAATAATACACATTCAACAAAACTTGTGCAATATTATTGCTGTAGAAGCTGGACAGCCCCTTTAATAAGTTAACCCCTTCACCCCCGGAGGTTTTTTCGGTTATGCATTTTCATTTTGCGCTCCCTGCCTTCAAACAGCCATAACTGTTTTATTTTTCTGTTCACATAGCTGTATGAGGGCTTGTTTTTTGCGGGACAAGTTGTACTTTCCAACGCCACCATTTAATATTGCATATGGTGTAGTGGGAAGCGGGAAAAAAAATCCAAATCGGGTGAAATTGCCAAAAAAACGCTATTCCGCTACAGTTCTATGGGTTTCTTATTTAAAGCGTTCGATGTGCATTAAAACTGACCAGTTACTTTCATTCTACTGGTCAGTACGAATCCGGCAATACCTAATATGTATAGTTTTCCCTGCGTTTTGATAGTGATAAAATAATTAGAAAGTTGCCCTTTTTTTTTTTTTTTTCCTTGTCATATCTTGACCCCTATAACGTTTTGGTATTTATGTGTACGGAGCTGTATGGGGGCTCATTTTTTGCAGGGCAATCTGAAGTTTTTAATGATAGCATTCTGGGGTGTGTATGACTTTTTGATCACTTTTTATTTTGTTTAAAAAAAAGCGGCAAAAAACGTCGAATCGCCATTTGGACGCTTTTTTCCGCCACACAATTCGCCGTATTGGAATTTTTTTTTTATATTTTAAAAGTACGGGCGTTTTCGGTCACGGTGATACCCATGTCTATATTGATTGTTATTTAGGTATTGATTTTTTCATTATACAGAAAGGGGGGTGATTTGAACTTTTATATATTTTTTATTTTTTATATATTTTTTAACATTTTTAAAAAAAAAAAATTTTAAGCTCAAATATGAGCTGATATATTGTGTTTTTTTTTCTTTATGAGCAATCAGGGATTTACTAGACTGAGATAAATCCATGAATTGCTCATTTCTTATCCTGGCCTGCCATCTAGTGGCCAGAATAAGAATTGCACTTTGAAAACTGTAATCCTCACCAGCGAGGATTACAGCTTTCATATGGTGTACAGACACCCCGATTGGCCACTCGGGGCGTCTGTACACCACCCGGAAGCGTACGCTTCCGGGTTCAGACACATCCTGATGCTGTGATCACGTGTGATCACGGCATCAGAAGGCCCTAGAAGACGCCGCCGATGGCGGTAAGTAGCGGCAAGTCAGAGACTTGCTGGCCATGACGCCCGCCGCACCTGCGAGCGGGCGTCATGTCCCCGCACCGCACCAGCGCCGTACATGTACGGCGCTGGTCAATTTTGTAGTCCTTTCATGCTTTAAGTAATAAAAACACATCCAATTGTATTTTACTTAAATATATAAATATTTATAATGTATGTATTATTTTAAAACAGAATAGTACATTTGTAATTCTAGAAGTTTAGTTATTTCCCTCACCATGTTAATGAATATAAATTGCCTTTCCTAAATTTATGGTACAGCACTTTACATTCTTCATGTCAATTATATTTATGGGATTATAAAACAGGTAAATTCAATTTAGTTACAATTACTAAAGATTACAGTTTTGGCAGAGGCTCATAGCTATATAATGTATCATTTTCAGGGGTAAATTGATATTAATTTCTACTAAACAAAAGCATCCTGACCTTGTCCCTATTATATGAATACTTTCTAGCATGAAATACAGTAGATTGTGTAGCAGGGAGATCAATCATTGCTTTTTCATACTTCTTTAAGTGTAGAACTGGGAACAATAATGATGCATTAATATTTTCCTACACATATTATTGTTCTCCTCGCAGGAATATCCACAGTCTCCAAGGTCATGGATGTTACTGCAATGATGAAACCAGTAGAAATTGCAAGGATTTTTTCTATAGGAAATTTCCTGAAAAAACCTTGTTTGAAACAAGTAATCAGAAAGAGATGATATGCTCCCCACTCACACTATGGTAATGAGTCATGATTTGTTTTATGGGAGAGTTTTCTACTCTTAAAAATAAAAGAAAGAATAAGTACAAGGCAATAAAGGTTTCTGGATATTTTCTTCCACAAAATTACATGACAATGACATGCAACTCAGATTTAAAATGCTAGATCGATGATAGAATACATGTTGTAAAGTTATGTGCTCATTCCGCCCCCACTGTCCAAAAAAAGGATTTCTGTTAAAATGAAAAGAAAATGAAAGTAATGTCCTTGCAGGTAACTGCTTTTGAGAATTGCAGCAGCTGCAGTTATGCTAGGAGGCACACCCTTCCTCTGCTCCTCACTTCCCACTCTTTGTATGATACTTTTCCCTGCCTGTCCCTATTCTACGCACACAATTCTCCATCTTTCTAATTTTAGCCTTTTCCTTCACTGTCCCTGGCAGTAAAATACAAGCTTGATTGAGATTTCTGACTGTCCCTGCTGCTCTAAGAGGTTTTTATGCAAGACAATGTAAGAGCCATTCACCCTCATCCTCAGAATGATGTTCTGGTCTTTCTGCTAGGGCACCTCCCTGCCTGCTGAAGCACTGATTTGTTCATCTCTAGTAGGCCTGTGAGCCAAACAGGTCAAGCCCTCCAGTCCACTTCCTCTCAGGGTCATGTGAGCAAGATTCTTCTTCTTCTTCCCTAGTGCTTTTTTCCCACTGGCATGTATAGTAAAACGGCGCTATAGGCCATTCTAAATCTGGCTAAAAAATATAGCTTTGCTCACAAAACAGCTGGCCACCACTTAGTAAATGTAAACTGCCAGGCATGGAGCAAACCAAGGGCATATTTAACACTATAGCAAGCATAGTGGCTGGTCCGGGAGCAACAATCTTACAGGGGCCCAGCCTTGTATGCAATCAATCAAAGGTGGAGAATGTCTTCTTCCTAAGCTTCCTGAAACTATAAGGTCAGACATTGCTACATTTTTAATCTCCTTTAACAGATTTAAGCCTCATGCACACAATAGTGTGCGTTTTGGTGTGTTAATGCCCAATGGAAGGGGACTATACAAATGTTTTCCATGAGCCTATCAATCTATTATCAGTTATCTATTTATCCAAGACCTATGATTATTTGATAAAGCTTTGGAACTAACATTGGTTTTCTCCATAGACACCTACGTACAGTAGACATAATTTAAGTCATCTTTATACAGTAGGTTATCTTTATACAGCAGGACAGGACAATCCTCCAGAGCAGAAGACACGCTTGGTAACTGTTCTCCACACTAACCAAGAGATGAAGATCCTGAACAGGGGACTCCTCCTAATCTATTTACTAAGAATAGGTCTTTATTAAAAATATTGGTCTTTGTTAAAAATATTCAGCCATTCTGACACAAAGGGTTAACTTTTTGTCTAGTTGTGTGAATTGTACTTTCACTTTGTGCCAGTCATCTAATAACCCTTATCTCTAAATTACTAAAAGGCCATTAACACTTATTTAAGCTACATTATTATTAGTAAGATAATAATTGAGGTATAATGAGTGTTTATAAGGTCAGAGATCAGAGATAAGGAACAGAGTCAAACCAGACAGCAGCCTACTGGAGAATCTCAAGGCTTTGAACAGAAAAGGGCTCCAAGTTTTTAATAAATGCCAATTGAAAAAATATATGTTTAGTAGTGATGAGTAGAGATGAGCGAGTGTTGTTCTGACGAACACTGCGTGTGCTCGAGCGCCATACTCGAGTCCCCTCCCCGCACGCTAATTAGCCAATTAGCGTGCGGGAAGGTACTGGCATTCACTGTAATGCCAGTAGCCATGTTAGCTACTGGCATTACAGTGATTGGCTGGCCAGGAACGCGTCATCAGGTGCTATAAAGCACCTGGTGACATGTGACCGGCTCATACCGAGCCAGGGAGAGCTGCTGCAAGCAGGGACAGATAGAGTAGGGACAGAAGAATGCTAGGCAGAGATAGAATTTGCTCAGAAAAGACCCAAAAGCCCTTTTAAGGGCTATTCTATCTTGCTGGCAAAATTCTTTTTTATTTTGGGGGTGTTAAAAGTAGCGCTAGGTGGCCTGCCATTAACACCACCTGTGCAGCTGCTGAATGCTGTATGATACTCTCTGTATACTATATACCTGACATCCTTTGCTATTATTTCTGCTCTTAAGCCCGCAGTACCTCTTTTGCGTCTTGCTGTATAACATTTGCGCAAGAAGGAATAAGATTTGGCTGCATTTTTTTTCTTTTGGGGCAAAAAGAACGCAAATGTGCCTGACACTACCAGCACAAGCACAGTGTGTGTATTAGAACCTTTCAAAAGTCTATATACCTGATATCCGTTGGTATTTTTTCTACCGTTAATTTAGGCCGCAGTTCCTCATTTGCGTCTGCTATATAACATTTGTGCAAGGAGGGACTTATACTGTAGGGATAAGATTTGGCTAGGTAGGGCTAGTAGTTCTGTTGAAAAGACACAAAAGTCCATTGTTAAATCTGGCTGTATTTTTTTTCTTTTGGGGCAAAAAGAACGCAAGTGTGCCTGACACTACCAGCACGTGCGCAGCGTGTGTATTAGAAACTTTCAAAAGTCTGTATACCTGACATCCATTGCTATTTTTTCTGCCGTTAATTAAGGCCGCAGTTCTTCATTTGCATTTGCTGTATAACATTTGCGCAAGGAGGCACATATAGTGTAGGGATATGATTTGGCTAGGCAGGGCTAGTTGTTCTGTTCAAAAGGCACAAAAGTCCATTGTTATATCTTGCTGCAATATAATATTTTTGTGGTGGGTTAAAAATTGCGCAAGGTTGCCTGACCTTAACACCATCTTTTCAGCGTCTGCTGTCTAACATTTGTGTATCCCAAATAACAGAAATCCGGTGTATTTTTTTCTGCAGCTATTGAAGGCGACATTACTAATGTCGCCGTGATTAGCGGCAGAAAGAAATGCAATAAATGTCAGGTATATATGAGAAACATACATTGTCCTGCACACGCTGCGCAGCTGGTGTTAAGATTAGGCAAACTTGCGCAAATTTTGACCATCAAGAATAACAATATTGCAGCCAGATATAATAAAAGTCCTTAAAAGGACTTTGGGGTCTTTTGAACAGAACAACTAGCCCTGTCTAGCCAAATCCTATCCCTACACTATCTGTGCCTGATTGCACAAACGTTATACATTATATAAATAACGGCAGAAAAAAATACACTGGATGTCATGTATTTAGGATACAGAAAGGTTATACTGCACATTCAGCACAGGTATGTGACATTAATACCTGCGCTGCGTCTGCTGCATAACATTTGATCATTCTGTGAAATTTTTCTGCTCATACACTGAAAAAAATCTGCGCAACTGTACTTTTGACAAACTAGCATATATACCATTTAGTATGCGCAAGGCGAGCAGTAAGGGACAGGGAAGTGGGCATGCTGCTGATGGTGCACGGTGGGCGTGGTGAAACAGTGTCTGCTGGCAGAGCACAAGAAACAAAGTCATCCAAAACTCCTAGCTTTATGACTCAGTATGGAGGGTGGGGCAAGACAGGTTCTTGTTAGGTCAACATGTCATGAGGAGGACCAGAGTGAGGTTAATTTTTTAGGATAAAAAATTAGGGGTGAGGGCCTGCTGGTGAACCTCTTAAATATTTAAAGGCGAGGGCAGCCTAATAAGCAGTTTGATATGATGGAGGAAGAGGATGAGAAGAGGAAGGGGTTCATGGAAATACAGTATATGCAATACACCTTAAAAGCCACATTTAAAGTTCCTTTATGTTCAGCCGCATTCCTCTGGTGGGGTAGCGAAGTCAGGGGCAATCCAGGCCTTGTTCATTTTGATTAGCGTCAGCATTTTCAGTTGACAGGTGGATGCGCTTAGCAGTTATTATGCCCCCAGCGGCACTAAATAACCGCTCCGACAAAACGCTGGCGGCAGGGCAGGCGAGCACCTCCAAGGCGTAGAGCACGTGTCCAGCTTAGACACCCAATAATTATAAGGCACAGAGGGATCGCTGAGGACCTTGACATTGTCAGTTAGGTACTCCTTTACCATTTTACAAAACTTTTCCCTCCTAGTTGTGACACTAGGTCGCTTATCAGAACCTTTTCCACATGCAGCGCCCTGCACCTTTATTGTGAGCAGGTAGAGTTCTAGCGCGTGCTCAGGTCGCACAGCAGTCAGTGAGCTGGCAAGTGTAAGCGCTGCTGTAGTGTTGCCAGACCGGCGGAAGCTGTAGGTGGAAGGTGAAATGGGCACCTTCACCAGCAGCTCAGGCAAATTGGTGTAGGTTTTGAGAAACTGCTGAACCACTAAGTTGAAGCAGTTGTTTGGCCTGAGGGAGACTGCTGTTCGTCCTTTCTGTTGGAGGAACAGGTAGACTCATTCCTGTCATTAGTTCCAGGGTCCTATAGGGCCAGTTTGGTTTAGGTTCCTGTGTATGAACTCATCTACCTTTGAGGCCTGTTCATACTGGTAGTCAATCAGGATTAGAGTCATGGTTTCCTGTCCATCTACCTTCCTTAGTTTCCAGGCCTAATCTTCTTTCCCTCCTACGCTCTGTGTGGTTTTCCCCCCACACCTGAATGTGACAGTATGTGTGTGAGCTTGCAAAGCTCCAAAGCCGCCACTAAGTTGCGGCCGTTATCAAACACAACCACGTCTGGTTGCAGGTTGAATGGCGAGAGCCAAATCTCAGCTTTGTCCCTTATACCCTGCCACAGCACTGTGGCGGTGTGTTGTTTGTCACCTAAGCAAATAAGTTTCAGCACAGCCTGTTGGCGCTTCCCCACCGCTGTGCTAAACTGCTTCCAGCTACTGACTGAAGTCTGACTGGTGCTGCAAGATGAGAATTCCCAGAAGGAAGTGGTGGAGGAGAAGGAGGGGTTGCAGCCGCTAATGTAGGTGGTGGCGGAAATCCTGATGGAAGTAGGACCCGCAATCCTTTGTGTCGGTAGCACCTGTGCCATCCCAGGTTACGACTCGCTCCCAGCCTCCACAACATTCACCCAGTGTGCCATCAGGGAAATGTAGCATCCCTGGCCAGAAGCACTTGTCCATGTGTCAGTCGTTAAGTGGACCTTCCCAGTAACTGCATTGGTCAGGGCATGGGTTATGTTACGGGACACATGCTGGTGTAAGGCGGTGAGGGCACACCGGCAAAAAATAATAGCGGCTAGGTACTGAGTAACGAGGGACAGCCGCCGCCATCAGACTGCAAAAAGCCTCAGTGTCCACGAGCAACATTTTCAGTGCCAGCAATTTGTAAAGGCGTGCATTTAGTGCTATGGCCTATTAATAGGTGGCTGGGTATTTGCACTTTTGTTCAAAGGCCTGGGGTATGGACATCTGTACGATGCGCTGGGACACAGAAGTGGATGTGCTCGCTGATGGTGCTTGCGAGGGTCCAGGTGCAGAGGGAAGGCATCTGGACCTGCGTCTTGGCTAGCACGTAACAAAGGGGAGAGGAGGCAGTGGTGTGACCCGCAGACACCGATTTGGATCCAGGCCTTTGGCCCACCTTTTAGGGTGCTTTGCTGCATGAAGATCATGCTGGTGGTGGTCAGGTTGGTAGTGTTCATGCCCCTGCTTATTTTGGTACGGCACAGGTTGCAAATGACAATTCTTTTATCGTCCACACTTGTTGGTGTGGCCTGCCTTCTCCCTTTTGCCACTCCACCACCTCTTATAGCCTGTTGCGGTGCTGCGCATCCCTCCCCCTCTGTACTGCTGTCCTTGCTCAGCTTGCCTCCTTCCCATGTTGGGCCAGTGATTTCATCGTCCACTTTTTCCTCTTCCTCTTCTGGAAGGAATTTTTTCCCTTAAAGTGAGGAATATTGGCTTCTACCTCACACGGGTTTTTTGCCTTCCTCTGGATGAACTTGCAGGATAACAGGCCTAACTGGATGGACAGATGTGTTTTTTTGGCTTTATAAACTATGTTACTATGTTACTTCTTCATTCTGGTCCTAATCCTGACAAGTTGACGTTCAGTGCTGCTGACACTCAAAAACATTTGGGGCGAGGGCCTGCTGCTGAGCTGACCATGTAAAACATTCGGGGCGAGTGCCTCCTGCTGATCTGACTGTGTACAATATTAGGGTTGAGGGCCTGCTACTACTTGCGCTTTATATACAAGTAAATATATGTTTCCTAACAATATTTTTTCTAAAATCAATGTTATATTTGGTTTGGGGGGGTATTATTGTCATTCCGTAAAAGTGGCGTAATAGTCGGACATCATCGTGAATATCAGTGACTTTGGAGTCCAAGATGCATCCAGACATCCTCCCCATGCTGTTCCCTAACTATTTCTGTGGTGTTTCCACCATTGACCGGTGTCACCATCTGACGTTTCCCTATGAACCAGACACCCTCCCCACTGCAGAGCAGGGGGTGCCTGGTCCTCTCCCATTGACTTCCATTATACTCGGGCCGTTTGGCCGAGTACTCGAGCACCATCACTAATGTTTAACTGAAATTGAGTACAATGCAATAACAATTAAAAAATAATGCCTCCAAAGGTGTACATAGCCTTTAAGTACTTTACAGTGTTTTTTTTTTTTCAACCAAATGTATTCTTCACATGAAATGTACATGTACACTAAAAGACTTAGAAAAAAAAATCCAGCTCCTGCCAAAACAGCTTGCTTCTAAGTGACACCTCAGTGATGGATTGCTCTTTGGCTAAAAACATATGTAATCAGAAATAGACTGTCTGTCAGGGATACACTGCGTGACAACCACATGTAAAAGGCAGGAGTTGTTAGGAAGAGCTCCCGAGCAAGTTCCCGGTGTGTCTTAGATAACTAGTGTTATTCTGATAGCAGAGGATGAGAATTACAGGTTGGCAGTCACACTGTGCTCTTCTCATCTCAGACTGTGCTGCTTACCAGATTTTGGAAAAAATAAATTTAGGTAAAGAATTTCTTCAATAAATACAGATGGCGTTCAATTAAATGCTTCTCACATTGTATATCAATGGTTTGAAGCCACTTTGTACAATATCCCATAACTTATGGCAGATAAAACTCATTTCGAAAAAGAACAATGCTAGAACATAACCATCTGTTACCTTGAACCATGTTATAGAGTGTTAATGAAAACCTAGAACATTTGTACATCATCTCTGTCAGCTAATTGAGCTAACATGGCAGCACAATGATCTCATTCTACAGATTTCTGACAAATTAAAACTGACATTGTAGAAAGAAAATTATCATAATATGAAATGTAACTGTGCTCAAAGTAATTGAATAATCTCAGAGATCACCTGTTATCTATGTCTTGAGGCTAATATAGAATGTAATTAGAGATCAGGGACAGAGTCTTCAAATATAAACAGCTTTTTTTCTTCCAACCACATGGTAGAAATATCCACTTTCTGATGTAAGAGGCATAGTGAACAGAAATGTAGGCAGCAGTCTTGTAAAAAATATTTTAGAAGTTCAAATGGATAGACACAAAAAGTAATATATGCAACTAGAATCTCAATGTACAGTCATGGCCAAAAGTTTTGAGAATGACACAAATATTATATTTTCACATGATCTGCTGCCCTCTGGTTTTTATGTGTGTTTGTCAGATGTTTTTATCACATACAGAAATATAATTGCAATCATATTATGTGTAACAAAAGCTTATATTGACAGTTAGAATGAGTTAATGCAGCTAGTCAATATTTGCAGTGTTGACCCTTCTTCTTCAGGACCTCTGCAATTCTCCCTGGCATGCTCTCAATCAACTTCTGGACCAAATCCTGACTGATAGCAGTCCATTCTTGCGCAATCAATGCTTGCATTTTGTCAGAATTTGTAGGTTTTTGTTTGTCCACCCGTCTCTTGATGATTGACCACAAGTTCTCAATGGGATTAAGATCTGGGGAGTTTCCAGGCCATGGACCCAAAATCTCTATGTTTTGTTCCCTGAGCCATTTAGTTATCACCTTTGCTTTATGGCAAGGTGTTCCATCATGCTGGAAAAGGCATTGGTGATCGCCAAACTGCTCTTGGAAGGTTGGGAGAAGTTGCTCTCGGAGGACATTCTGGTACCATTCTTTATTCATGGCTGTGTTTTTAGGCAAGACTGTGAGAGAGCCGATTCCCTTGGCTGAGAAGCAACCCCACACATGAATGGTTTCAGAATGCTTTACAGTTGGCATGAGACAAGACTGGTGGTAGCGCCCACCTCCTCTTCTCCAAATAAGCTGTTTTCCAGATGTCCCAAACAATCGAAAAGGGGATTCATCAGAGAAAATGACTTTACCCCAGTCCTCAGCAGTCCACTCCCTGTACCTTTTTCAGAATATCAGTCTGTCCCTGATGTTTTTTTCTGGAGAGAAGTGGCTTCTTTGCTGCCCTCCTTGAGACCAGGCCTTGCTCCAAGAGTCTCCGCCTCACAGTGCGTGCAGATGCACTCACACCTGCCTGCTGCCATTCCTGAGCAAGCTTTGCACTGCTGGTAGCCCGATCCCGCAGCTGAAACACTTTTAAGAGACGGTCCTGGCGCTTGCTGGTCTTTCTTGGGCGCCCTGGAGCCTTTTTGGCAACAATGGAACCTCTCTCCTTGAAGTTCTTGATGATGCGATAGACTGTTGACTGAGGTGCAATCTTTCTAGCTGCGATACTCTTCCCTGTTAGGCCATTTTTGTGTAGTGCAATGATGACTGCACGTGTTTCTTTAGAGATAACCATGGTTAACAGAAGAGAAACAATGATGCCAAGCACCAGCCTCCTTTTAAAGTGTCCAGTGGTGTCATTCTTACTTAATCATGACAGATTGATCTCCAGCCCTGTCCTCATCAACACCCACACCTGTGTTAATGGAGCAATCACTGAAACGATGTTAGCTGGTCCTTTTAAGGCAGGGCTGCAATGATGTTGAAATGTGTTTTGAGGGATAAAGTTCATTTTCTAGGCAAATATTGACTTTGCAAGTAATTGCTGTTAAGCTGATCACTCTTTATAACATTCTGGAGTATATGCAAATTGCCATTATAAAAACTGAAGCAGTAGACTTTGTAAAAATTAATATTTGTATCATTCTCAAAACTTTTGGCCATGACTGTAATTAAAAGTGGGGCTGAACACAGTCTGCCAAAATGCAGTGTGGGCCCTTAGAATGGTAAACCCTAGAAGCCTCAGTTTGACACTGATTGTTCTGTACTCAGCTACAGCACTGTGCAAATGTTTTAGGCAGGTTTGGAAAATTCCTGCATAGTAAGAATGCTTTAAAAAATAGACGTGTTTATGCTTTATTTTTATCAATTAAGAAAATGGAAAGAGAATGAACAAGAAAATTCTAAATCAAATCAATTTTGGTGCCATCACCACCCTTTGTCTTCAAAACAGCATCAGTTCTTCTAAGTACACTTGTACACAGTTTTTGAAAGGACTTGCAGGGAGGTTGTTCCAAACATCTTGAAACACTAACCACAAATTCTGTAGATGTAGGCTTGCTCAAATCCTTCTGTCTCCTCATGTAATCCAAGACGGTGCCATATCACTTCCAGGACTCCTTGTTCCTTAAACTGAAGATAGTTCTGAATGACATATATTTTGGGTCATTGTCCTGCTGCAGAATCAATTAACATTTTAACTGAACCTTTTCTTTTTAAAAGCATTCTTATTTTGCAGCACTTTTTTCACTGCTCTCCATCAGTCCCTTAAACTTTGAAGTGAGCAACAACAGATTTGCTAGGCTGCTATTCCATTAAAATGGGCCAAGGGACACTGGTTGTGATGTTTGGTGGTAGGCTCAGCAGCGGGGTCTCCTGTCAATAGATGATGTGTGGATTCTTGGGAAACCCCTTTAGATAATAGAGTATTCCAATCAGTGTCGGCTTCTAGAAGAAGCCAAGAGGGCAATTCTCAGGCTTGGGCTAGAACAATACCTGTGCATTCTAATTTGAAGTGATATGGTTCTACATAATGTCCAGTTGCCCTTGCTGTCCTTGGTATCCCTGTGGTTTTTGGACTTTCCATATAATCATCCTGGACAGTATAATGACTCAGCAAACCAAAATATCATCATTGTAAATTGTGGATCAATAGAGATGCAGTGCATATCATATGAAATTGAAGCATTTTTCTTGAAGAGGGTACTATTTCACAAAACCACATTAAGGTTGGCTTTACAGACCTTTAGCCAGGCTTCCATTCCATTTTTAGAGATGTTTTTTAATCTGTGTTTTTTATTGCAAAAAATTATGTGACTAGATGTTTGTTGGTAGTAAATAAGAGAATCATAAAGGGACTGTCTTAAAAACACAACCTATATCAATATACTCTAATAGGGTGTATGGACATCAAAGGGGATCCCTTGCTTGGACCCCCTTCTTTTTATGAGTCATAATGGAAGATCAGCTCCATAATTTTACAATACTATTATTTCTATATAATATTAAAATTGTCATGGGTTAGAGAAGCCAAAAGTGAGGCAACTGTTTTAACTGCATTGTGGTCACTGCATTTAAAATACATGTTTTCTGGGAAGATTTTCTTTATGAAATATGGATCATTAGCACCTCTTACACTCAGGCACAAGCCTCCAGTCAGCATCACTAAAGAGTGTATTACATGGGCATATTTTCTGCCCAATGATCGGTAATGAGCATTCGTGTAAACACTCGTTAGCGATCATCTCACAGTGTAATACTGCCTCCGATTGCCTGACGAATTCATTGGGGCAATCCAGATCTTTCAGCATGCTGAAAGTTGTAATCACCAACAGAAACCTCTAAAACTTAACTTTTAATAATATAGTCTAAAAAAGACATACAACCATATAAGTCATCTAAGTCGTATACATAAATAGTCCAAACAGTAGAGGAAGTGCAAACCAGTCACCCAGGTGTGAATGTGATAGACAATTAATGTCCTATCTATGCCCCTATATCAATGTCAGGTAAGTTCAAGAGGCAGTGGGGCTAGTTGTTAAAGTTGCCTCCTATCAGAAAAAAGCAATTTCCCTGATGCTGTCCCTGATAGCTAGTAAGCCCTGCCTAAAAACGGAACACCCTCCCCGATAGGGGCGATCCCGTATCAGGAACCTCCTGAATACCCTATACGTCCCTAACACAGGAAAGATGCCCACCACCTTAAGGCCTAAGTCATACATCTAGTCATGATAGCGTCAACGGTTAATAATCATGATTCTGCTCAAGCATACAGATGCAATAGTATCAAAATCATCAACCCAATCCAGGGGGTGCTCCAAGCAGCCCTTTGGTCCAAAGGTTCTGCCTGCTAGGGCAAAAGATGATCGCAATACAGATAGGACACAACAAAAAGAACCAAAAAAAAGCACCAGGCGATACACTTAAACAAAATAACCACATGTAAGATCATACATAATAAGTTAAAAACGTTTCACACATTGATATATCCAGAAGTCACAAATAATGTGGTCAAGTGGAGACTAGGCACAGTCACCTCTAGCAACGTCATGCTGATACACCAAACAGATGAGTAATGTCCCAATGAGTTTCGTTAACAACATTTGTAGCTCATCAGGGGACTTAAACAATATCCTCATAAGGGACATGTATCCCAGCCATATGAGAAAGCAACACAGTGGAACCACAAGCAGTTTCCTCTAAACATAACCATAGAGGGTACCAAATAATGCAATGCTGTAAGGACCAGAAGTATAGAGTACCAAATAATGCAATGCTGGAAAAACAAAAGGTACCCCAACAAAGATCTCCCATGTAACAGGTGAACACTTGGGAGATAAATAGGGGGTATAACCCACAATAAATAGCGCTATATATCACCTACACCGATATTCAAAAATATAAAACAGGGACCGATGCCAAACTATAAATAGTCCCACAGAGGGACACTTGGGCTACAGTAGAACAACCAGGTCACATGGCTCCACCGCTGAAAATAGTCATGCGGGAGCCCGGAGGTACCCTGGTAACGTGAAGCCCCACAGACGTGTCCAGCTGGTTTGAGCATCTCTCATCAAAAAAGTTTGTCTTTTTTTATATTATTAAAAGCTAAGTTTTATAGATTTCTGTCGGTGATTACAATATTCTTAGTCCTCTTGCAAAATACCCTACCTGTCTGACAGTAAATTTGTCAGTACAACTGTGATTCACCATGATGAAAGATAAGGATTTGTCAGCGGAAGATCGTGCTGTCTAATTAAAATCTGCCACCAGCAAACCACTGTATAGCATGGGGACGAGCAATGGAATAGTGAGCGCTCTTCCCCATGCTGTGAAGGAGATCGCTTCATGTAATAGCAGCAGTCTCCTCCACTAGCGATTGCCAGGAAGGAATTCTTCCCTCCCAACAATCGTCTGCCTGATCAGGGTATAATATACCGTTAAGCCATGTTCCATAAAAAGATGAGTTAGAAAAGCAATAATAATTAAGGTTTATTGACAGCTTGTCTTTAGTTCCAACAGTACAAAAGGCGGTGTAGTCTACTGACACTGCACAGACATTTATCACTTTTTATTCTTTTATATGTTGGCAAGTTACAGGAGATAGTCACAGCTGTCGTAATGTTCAGAAATTGTTGACTGCCTCTACTCAAAAATACTAAATCAAGTTAATGGGGCATCTATTATTGAGAGCACTGATATGTGTATTCAAATGAAAGCACATTTCAACATCAAAGGTTTAACAACCTGACTTTCAGCATAAATATTCCTGAGATTAGTTTTGAAAGCTTTGTACTTTCCAGGTTCTCTGAGGAGTTGTGTACTATACTATTTGAGCAATTCGGTGTTGACTTTGAACAAAAGAATTGTTCTTTAGACTTTCTTAATGTAGCCGAAATTAGTGAAATATGGGAACTAGAAACATTTCACAGAAAAGAGCATTTACTTATTACTGAATAACATTGTAGCCTCTAAGGAAAACAATAATGGGAAATCATTTTGTGTAAATAATTTTGATGCATAGCGTCCTCCACCATCCAGTTAGCTTAATATCACTTGTAATACTGTACATAGGGTAGTGTGGGGTCATTATCAACTAATGTGGTTCTGAGTTTGTTTCCCCAGTACACAAAGATTTAGAGTTTCCTTTAATTAATCTTTGCGCCAGTTCTCCCACCTTATTTGTTAATAATGCTGTTCATCTTAAGAGGGCAACCTCCTAGTATTTAGGAGCCTCAGGACATATGTATGGTCTGCCTCTATGTTATGTCTGCCCTTGGGCAATGGTTCACAGTGAAGAGCAGTAAACAAATTAAAATCATATGGCAAGGGCATTGACAACAGTTCACAAAGTCTGAGGTACTGTAACAAGCACAACAGAGCAGAATATCTGACCTGGAACACTCACTGTATCACAGGCCAGTGCAGAAGACAGATTTTAATATGTCATGCTAAGATGGCTAGAATGGAAGCAGCACCACTGCAGACGTAGTCTTTCTCTAAAAGGGGTTGTCTCACTTCAGTAAGTGGCATTTATCATGTAGAGAAAGGTAACAAAAGACACTTACTAATGTATTGTGGTTGTTCATATTGCTTACTATAGTGGGTGGATTCATTTTTCCATCACATTATACACTGCTTGATTCCATGGCTACGACCACCCTGAAATCCATCAGCAGTGGTCGTGCTTGCAAACTATAGGAAAAAGCTCCGGCCCAGAACATGGGAGCGCACATACGTAGGCTAGTTCAGGCAACTATTCCAATATGCTGACCCAGAGGTCCATGGGGTAAGGAAAGAAGATATTTCATGGAGAGTAAATTTAGTTGTTCAAGCCATTCATATGTGTTTGGGTTAGTGTAGCACTTAAGCAAACTGTTCCATCATGTTCATTAAACTGTACTGACTGTTTCTGGTGCTGTTATGGTGTCTGCAGCTCAGGCAGAGATGGTGGGAGAGTGGTAACTCTCTGGGAGGCAGTGAGGAACCCCAGGTCAGACATGTCCATGGCAGGCGTCTGCTCAGTGAAAGCTGCAGTAAATATAAAAGCAAAATACATATTGACTGTGACTCTACACATTTTGTCTTACCGGATTTGTTACACTTATTATCAAATGAAGAAGTTTCGCAACAGTGAACTGTTCACGGCTGTGATGCTACATGCTAGGTCCAAGCAGGTTTGGTACACTTGGCTTCAACAAAGTAACACACAGTTCACTAAATAACCTGTCCTGTCCCTAGCTAAAATCTCCCTATCAATTAATGAAATCAATATATCTAACTAATGTCACAAACTTACCTGTCCAGGCTTCAGCACTGCAGTCTCTGGCTTTGGCACAGCCGTGCCGAGTGATACCCGCTGCCAGGTCATGCCCTCCAGAGATGCGACCATGTCTCGCACCTTTGATGAGTAGGGAACGTTTACCAGTTGTGGACTTGCTACCCTGGGCTTGCACTGCAACTAGGCAAGGAAAGTGAGTGGGGTTCCATTTAGGGCTAACTGTCTGTGTCTGTCCTAAATCTTTCCCTGTTAGACTTTGAACTCCTTGTATTGGTTGAGGGTCTAAAGATCACTTTTCTTCTTTTCTTTATGTGTGGAAGAGAGGACCTCATCAATTTCCCAGCTTGGAATTACATAACTTTCTTTTTTGGGATCATAATACCTATGAGACATGTTTATATCGTCCCTGCAGAATGGCTAAGGCTGACTGCAAGTTATTATGGACAAACCTCCAGGCTAGGACCTTGTCGAGATTCATGTGAACATCCGTCTTCATCTTCCCTGGCTTTCTGTACTCATTAGTGTACTGTGATATGAGGCTTCATAGCCTTTATCCTTAGAGTACATACACAATGACTTGTGGCTGCACAACACTAAGATTGTAAAGGCCTCTCTGTCAGTAAAGATTGTGAAATTGTAGAAATGCAGCAGAGTTGGATTTTCTGACAAATATTATGTCAGTCATTGCACCTATTGGGGTGTAATGGAACCACATTCTTTTTCCTTGGCTGCAATATAGTAGTTAGCCTACGTCATGTTACTGTAAGTCACTATGTAACATCTTGCTTATAAAATTCTAAATTTTTTTTTTATTATTTTTTATTAAAGAAGGAATACAGTAATATATATATACTACATAAGTGGCGTTGTTGATCAATATAACATTTTCTTTCCAATATTAATCTTTGTAACAGACAGGCTCCATGAAAAGAGATTTTTTAGTTAATGCAGCCATTTTATCGAATTGTTTTACATTAAAATCCCCGAACAATTGTTTTTTTTCGAACCTTAATAAATACTCTTTAAATACAAAATTATTCTAGAATTACTGTAGAGAAAGCTATAGTTTTTAAAATGTGTTGTCTTTTGTGTCCTTTTCTTTAAGCATAGACTTAACTTTCTTAACTTTTTAATGATTATTATCACACCTTGAGTCTTATATGACAGATCAATTTGCAAGATGTCAAGTTCTCTATTCTCTCTCTTCCAAGTTCTTTTCCTTCAGATTTCTGGTTTCTTATTTAAAAGTATACCCGACCATGCTACTTTGGCAAATTAAACAAACCTAATTACAGTATTAATAGAAAGAATTTTGGCTACTTTAGCTAAAATATTATACTTAGTGATTACATTTCTACAGTCGGGGCTTATTGACATAACCTTTAGACGTAGGAGAGCATAGACATTAATGGTCTAAGAAGAATGATAAAATAAAAGAGGATAAACCCAATTTATATATTTAACATTTGCACAACTTCATCAGTTTTTTCTGGACCTCAGAATCGGGTTGAGACAAATCAATTGCCTCTCAAGTGTCTTGCATTAAACCCATAGTTTGTGAACAATTTTCCTTGCTTGCTCTCCAGAGCCATTAAGCTTGATCATAAATAGAGATGAGCGAGTAGTGAAATATTCGAAAGTTCGAAATTCGATTCGAATAGACCGCGATATTCGACTATTCGACCGAATATCGAACCCCATTAAAGTCTATGGGAAAAAAATGCTTGCCACTTGGAAATCTCAATTCGACCACTTGGAGGTCACCAAGTCCACCCTGAAACCTCAGAAAAGGATGCCAACACTGCTGGAATGCAACTGGGACAGCAGGGGAAGCATGTCTGGGTGCATATAACGCGCCCAAGTCGCATTATTACGCCACTATCACAGCCTCTCAACAATACACTCCAAAGACAATATAACCTCTCTGTAAAGTGAGACCATACAAGGAAACCTTCTTTCCTCTACATTGCCATGGACCCCAAGCCAAACTAGACAAAAAAGAAGATAAAATTCTGCACCCCTTAAAATCACGTTGCCTATGACAACCACAGATGGCATAGGCAAGGGGGAAAGCAATCAAGCCATCACTATTTTTCCCTCTGTGCCATCCCTGCCTTGCCCAGGCACATGTCCCAAAACATCATCCACGCCCGAGTAACACTGTTACTGCAAAAGGCCATTTGACCACCAACACTTTGGTTTGAGGCCGGGGATGCTACATCTCCCTGACAGCACACTGGGTGAATGTTGTGGAGGTGGGGACGGGCAAACCTGCTACCCCCACCCAAGTTTTGGGCCTTGGTTCTGTCTGGATTTCCGCAACCCTTACAGACCGCTCGGCAAACCCCTCCTTCTCCTTCTAGATTTGTTAAATCTGTCCACCACCCAGTCAAGTCCACAAAGTCCAGTCTCGTCCATAGCCTGCAGAAACTGCAGGGACCTCACTCTGACCCTCCTTCCTCCCACCCTGCCCAATGTTATCAACCCAGTGTTCCCACCCATGCAAGAATCGCAGGAGCTATCTGAGGATTTTGTTTGTTCTGATGCCCAAACACTGGAGCAAGCTCCATCTCTAGCTGATGGTGGTGTGGAACGGGCACTAAAGTGTAAAATGATTAGGGACGATGATGAGACACAGTTGCCAGCAAGGGAGGCTGTTGGAGCAAAGTGAGGCAGTGTAAGAGGAGGTGGTTGAGTATGACGAAGTCAGTGACCCGACCTGGCCCAGTGTCATGTCTAGCAGGTAAAGCAGTGGGGATGTTGAGGGATGCGTAGGACCGCAAAAGGCAGGAAGAGGCCGTGGGCTGGCCAGAGGCTCATGGAGAAGGCAGGCTAGAGCCAGCAGGGCCGCATCTCTTCCCTATAACAGGCCCCCACACAAAGCTCTCCCATCGAGGGCTCTTAGGTCCTTGTTGTGAAAATATTTTAATGAGTGAGCAAAGTTAGCTTGAGGTGAGCCCTCGAAAAAATTATATGGAGGCCCAAGAGGTGAGCCCTCGAAAAAATTAAGTGGAGGCCAAAGAGGTGAGACCTCTTAAAAATTGTATTAAGGCCCAAGAGGTGAGCCATAATAAAAATTGTTTGTAGGCCCAAGAGGTGAGACCTCTTAAAAATTGTTTGTAGGCCCAAGAGGTGAGCCATGAGAAAAATTGTTTGTAGGCCCAAGAGGTGAGACCTCTTAACAATTGTATTAAGGCCCAAGAGGTGAGCCATAATAAAAATTGTTTGTAGGCCCAAGAGGTGAGACCTCTTAAAAATTGTTTGTAGGCCCAAGAGGTGAGCCATGAGAAAAATTGTTTGTAGGCCCAAGAGGTAAGACCTCTTAAAAATTATGTGGAGGCCAAAGAGGTGAGACCTCTTAAAAATTGTTTGTAGGCCCAAGAGGTGAGACCTCTTAACAATTGTATTAAGGCCCAAGAGGTGAGCCATAATAAAAATTGTTTGTAGGCCCAAGAGGTGAGACCTCTTAAAAATTGTTTGTAGGCCCAAGAGGTGAGCCATGAGAAAAATTGTTTGTAGGCCCAAGAGGTGAGACCTCTTAAAAATTATGTGGAGGCCAAAGAGGTGAGACCTCTTAAAAATTGTTTGTAGGCCCAAGAGGTGAGCCATGAGAAAAATTGTTTGTAGGCCCAAGAGGTGAGCCATGATAAAAATTGCTTGTAGGCCCAAGAGGTGAGCCATGATAAAAATTGCTTGTAGGCCCAAGAGGTGAGCCATAAATATATATATTTTTTTTTTTACGGAGCAATTCTACGGCGGTTAAGGAGGAGGAGGTGGAGGAGGAAATGGCACTTCATACAGATGGCACTTCACTTTTGGCTGCTTTCCACTGTTGGAGAAGCAAAGTCCGGGTCAATCCACTTGCTGTTCATTTTGATTAGCGTCAGCCTGTCGGCACTGTCGGTTAACAGGCGGCTGCGCTTATCAGTTATAATGCCCCCGGCTGCGCTGAACACCCTTTCTGATAGCACGCTGGTGACAGGGCAGGCAAGCACCTCCAAGGCGTACAGGGACAGTTCCAGCCACGTGTCCAACTTGGAGACTAAGTAAGTGTAGGACGCCGAGGGATCGGGGAGGACAGGGGTACGGTCTGCCAGGTACTCCCGCAACATCCGCCGATACTTGTCCCTCCTGCTGATAGCGGGCCCCGCAGTGATGGAAGTTGCACGAGGGGGTGCCATGAACGTGTCCCACACCTTGGAGAGTGTTCCCCTGGTGGCTGTGGGCCTGATCGATGTTGTGGGACTCTGGGAGACCCTCTCCTCTCTGCCGCCAGCGATGGTGGGTGGGAAAATCTCCATCATGTTCTGCACGAGTTCCCTCTGGTATTCCAGCAATCGATTCGTCCTCTCCTCTACCGGAATAAAAGAGGAGACGTTATCTTTATACCGGGGGTCCAGGAGTGCGAAGACCCAGTACAGTTTGTTCTCCACTATCCGGACAACACGTGTGTCCCGGGAAAAGCAGCCCAGCATGAAGTCAGCCATGTGTGCCAGACTCTGAATAGGCATGACGTCACTGCCCCCACCAGAAGGATCACTTGCCATTTCCTCCTCTTCCTCTTCCGCCTCCTCTCCGCCCCATCCGCGCTGAACCAATGGGACGCACACAGCCTGACTGCTACCCTCGCCGCCAGCATCCGCCTCCTCTTCCAAAGCCACCTCCACGTCGTCCTCCTCCTCCTCATCCTCCTCCTCCTGCAACTGCCACCGAGAAGCAGACAAAAGTGTGGTCTGACTGTGTAGCTCCGTTGCGTCTCCTCCTACCCCCGTCTCCTCTGCGTGCAATGCGTTCTCCCTTATTGCGATGAGCGATTCTTTAAGGACGCATAGGAGCGGGATGGTTACGCTCACTATAGCGTCCTCGCTGCTGACCTTCTTGGTGGACTCCTCAAAGATACGCAGTACATCGCATATGTCTGCCATCCATGGCCACTCGTGGTTGGCAAACTGAGGGAGCTGAGTTGGAGGCACGCGTGGATTCATAATCTGGTACTCCATCAATGCTCTCTGCTGCTCACACACCCTGGCCAACATGGAATAGGTGGAATTCCAGCGAGTCGGCAGGTCGCACAACAGCCGATGTTCAGGCAAATGGAGGCGTTGCTGGAGTTTTCTTAAGCTAGCAGCAGCTACAGTTGACTTCCGAAAGTGAGCGCACAAGCGCCGCACTTTCACCAGTAGCTCTGCCAGGTTGGGGTAAGTCTTTAGAAATTTTTGGACTACCAGATTAAAAACGTGGGCCAGGCATGGTACGTGATTGAGTTCGGCAAGCTCCAGAGCCGCCACCAGGTTACGGCCGTTATCGCACACGACCATGCCTGGTCCTAGCTGCAGCGGCGACAGCCACATCTCCGTCTGCTGCAATATGGCGTCCCTCACCTCTGGGGCGCTGTGCTTCCTGTCGCCCAAGCTGATGAGCTTAAGCACCGCCTGCTGACGTCTCCCCGCGCCAGTGCTGCAACGCTTCCAGCTAGCGGCTGAGGGCGATGTTAAGGCAGAGGAGGAGGAGGAGGAGGAAGAGGAGGGGGGTTTATCAAAACCCGTGCTGGCAATCTTGGGCGGGGGTGGTAGGTAGGCCGTCTCTGTTTGCGACCCCCGTCCCCGCTTCCACAACATTCACCCAGTGTGTCGTCAAAGAGATGTATCGTCCCTGGCTGCAAGCGCTTGTCCACGAGTCGGTGGTCAAGTGGACCTTTGCGCTGACTGCGTACCTCAGGGCCCGCCTGATGTTACGCGACACGTGCTGGTGCAGGGCGGGGACGGCACTCCGGGAAAAGTAGTGGCGGCTGGGGACGGAATAGCGAGGTGCGGCAGCCGCCATCAGGTCGCGGAAGGCCTGCGTCTCCACAAGCCTAAACGGCAACATCTCCAGGGCCAGCAGTTTGGAGATGTGGCAGTTTAAGGCTTGGGCTTGGGGGTGACTCGAGGCGTACTTCTGCGGTCGAACGCCTGCGAGATGGACAGTTGATGGGACGAGGAGTGTGAAGGTGCAGGCGAAGATGCGGGGGAAGGGGAGGCTGAAGGAGAAGGCCCCAAAGTAGCCGAGGCAGAGGCAGATGTGGAGGTGTCCTGGCTGGAGGTCTGGACCGCAGTGGCAGCACACAACAAAGGGGAAGAGGCAGTGGCAGGAAGACCTTGCGCAGGTTGTATTGAGTTTGCTCTCTCCCACTCAGCCCAGTGCTTGACTTCCAAGTGACGCCGCATGCCTGAGGTGGTCATATTGCTCTTCTCAGAGCCCCTACTCAGTTTTGAGTGGCAGAGTGTGCAAACCGCGCTCAGTTTGTCATCCACACAAACATTAAAAAATCTCCACACCACAGAAGTACGAGGCCTCGATGGGGGAGCTTCGCGCGACTGCCTGCTGCCGGGAACAGCTCCGGCCCTGCTGGCTGTGGCCTCACTTCTCTGTCTGGACTGTCCTCTGCCTCTGGACATCCCTCTGCCTGTGGACATCCCTCTGCCTCTGGACATCCCTCTGCCTCTGGACATCCCTCTGCCTCTGGACATCCCTCTGCCTCTTGCTGCCTTTTTCGGTGCTGCGCAGACCACCACCTCTCCACTGCTTTCCCCGCTGGACATCACCCCTGGCCAAGTGGGGTCGGTCATTTCGTCATCCACCACCTCCTCTTCCACTTCCTCACTCTGCTCCTCCTCCTGCCCACTGGACATTCCAACAGCCTCCCTTGATGGCAACTGCGTCTCATCATCATCATCGCTCATGATAACAGATGCTGGTTCAGGGTCCACATCAGCAGGAGATGGCGAATACTCAAGTGGTTGGGCATCACTACAAACAAATTCCTCTGGTAGCTCCAGGGATTCTTCCGGCACATCAAAAAAAGGACCCGAAAAAAGCTCCTGGGAGGGGTCAAGGGTGGGTTGACTCTGTTGGCCAGGTGTGGAGGAAGGAGGGTCAGAGTGAGACTGTGTGGATGACTGGCTGGTGGACAACTGTGTGGAAGCGCTATCGGCTATCCATTGCACCACCTGTTCACACTGCTCAGGCCTCAACAGCGGTGTAACCCATCCCCTGCTTAACTGTCCCATAAAGGCAGGGATTCTGGATGAGCGGAATCCTGGCTGCCCCTCACCAGCACGCATTGTATCCCCACTGGCTTCAACAAGGCCCCCAACAGCATTTCCGCGCCCCCGTCCTCGTCCACGTCCGATTTCGCTAGCCCTCCGCATTTTTTTTTTTTTGGTTACAATATTTGGCGTACACAGCCGTGTACTAACAGGTCAGACGGTGGGTATTAACAGCACGTATATAAAAGAGTTTTGCAGGCACGCAGTACGCACAGTACAGGTGCCAAATAAAATGCCTTTTTTTTTAATATTTCTAGGTACACAGCCGTGTACTAACAGGTCAGACGGTGTGTATTAACACCACGTATATACAAGATTTTTGAGAGCACGCAGAACGCACAGTACAGGTGCCAAATAAAATGCCTTTTTTTTTAAAATATTTCTAGGTACACAGCCGTGTACTAACAGGTCAGACGGTGTGTATTAACACCACGTATATACAAGATTTTTGCAAGCACGCAGAACGCACAGTATAGGTGCCAAATAAAATGCCTTTTTTTTTATATTTCTAGGTACACAGCCGTGTACTAACAGGTCAGACGGTGTGTATTAACACCATGTATATACAAGATTTTTGGAAGCACGCAGAACGCACAGTACAGGTGCCAAATAAAATGCCTTTTTTTAATATTTCTAGGTACACAGCCATGTACTAACAGGTCAGACGGTGTGTATTAACACCACGTATATACAAGATTTTTGCAAGCACGCAGAACGCACAGTACAGGTGCCAAATAAAATCCCTTTTTTGATATATTTCTAGGTACACAGCCGTGTACTAACAGGTCAGACGGTGGATATTAACAGCACGTATATAAAAGAGTTTTGCAGGCACGCAGAACGCACAGTACAGGTGCCAAATAAAATGCCTTTTTTTTTTATATTTCTAGGTACACAGCCGTGTACTAACAGGTCAGACGGTGTGTAATAACACCACGTATATACAATATTTTTGCAAGCACGCAGAACGCACAGTACAGGTGCCAAATAAAATGCCTTTTTTTTAATATTTCTAGGTACACAGCCGTGTACTAACAGGTCAGACGGTGTGTATTAACACCACGTATATACAAGATTTTTGCAAGCACGCAGAACGCACAGTACAGGTGCCAAATAAAATGCCTTTTTTTTTTATATTTCTAGGTACACAGCCGTGTACTAACAGGTCAGACGGTGTGTATTAACACCACGTATATACAAGATTTTTGCAAGCACGCAGAACGCACAGTATAGGTGCCAAATAAAATGCCTTTTTTTTTATATTTCTAGGTACACAGCCGTGTACTAACAGGTCAGACGGTGTGTATTAACAGCACGTATATAAAAGAGTTTTGCAGGCACGCAGAACGCACAGTACAGGTGCCAAATAAAAGGCCTTTTTTTTTAAATATTTCTAGGTACGCAGCCGTGTACTAACAGGTCAGACGGTGTGTATTAACAGCACGTATATAAAAGAGTTTTGCAGGCACGCAGAACGCACAGTACAGGTGCCAAATAAAAGGCCTTTTTTTAAAATATTTCTAGGTACACAGCGGTGTACTAACAGGTCAGACGGTGAGTATTAACACCACGTATATAAAAGATTTTTGCAGGCACGCAGAACGCACAGTACAGGTGCCAAATAAAATGCCTTTTTTTAAATATTTCTAGGTACACAGCCGTGTACTAACAGGTCAGACGGTGTGTATTAACACCACGTATATAAAAGATTTTTGCAA
Source organism: Rhinella marina (assembly GCA_900303285.1). Taxonomy (NCBI): domain Eukaryota; kingdom Metazoa; phylum Chordata; class Amphibia; order Anura; family Bufonidae; genus Rhinella; species Rhinella marina. The sequence goes on from ONZH01016658.1 coordinate 25,965, forward strand.
GCACGCAGAACGCACAGTACAGGTGCCAAATAAAATGCCTTTTTTTTATATTTCTAGGTATACAGCCGTGTACTAACAGGTCAGACGGTGTGTATTAACACCACGTATATACAAGATTTTTGCAAGCACGCAGAACGCACAGTATAGGTGCCAAATAAAATGCCTTTTTTTTATATTTCTAGGTACATAGCCGTGTACTAACAGGTCAGACGGTGTGTATTAACACCACGTATATACAAGATTTTTGCAAGCACGCAGAACGTACAGTACAGGTGGCAAATAAAATGCCTTTTTTTTATATATTTCTAGGTACACATCCGTGTACTAACAGGTCAGACGGTGTGTATTAACAGCACGTATATAAAAGAGTTTTGCAGGCACGCAGAACGCACAGTACAGGTGCCAAATAAAATGCCTTTTTTAAATATTTCTAGGTACACAGCCTTGTACTAACAGGTCAGACGGTGTGTATTAACACCACGTATATAAAAGATTTTTGCAAGCACGCAGAACGCACAGTACAGGTGCCAAATAAAATGCCTTTTTTTTATATTTCTAGGTACACAGCCGTGTACTAACAGGTCAGACGGTGTGTATTAACTCCATGTATATACAAGATTTTTGCAAGCACACAGAACGCACAGTACAGGTGCCAAATAAAATGCCTTTTTTTTTATATTTCTAGGTACACAGCCGTGTACTAACAGGTCAGACGGTGGGTATTTACACCACTTATATACAAGATTTTTGCAAGCACGCAGAACGCACAGTAGAGGTGGCAAATAAAATGCCTTTTTTTAATATTTCTAGGTACACAGCCGTGTACTGACAGGTCAGACAGTGTGTATTAACACCACGTATATACAAGATTTTTGCAAGCACGCAGAACGCACAGTACAGGTGCCAAATAAAATGCCTTTTTTTTTATATTTCTAGGTACACAGCCGTGTACTAACAGGTCAGACTGTGGGTATTAACATCAAGTATATAAAAGAGTTTTGCAGGCACGCAGAACGCACAGTACAGGTGCCAAATAAAATGCCTTTTTTTTATATATTTCTAGGTACACAGCCGTGTACTAACAGGTCAGACGGTGGGTATTAACAGCACGTATATAAAAGTGTTTTGCAGGCACGCAGAACGCACAGTACAGGTGCCAAATAAAATGCCTTTTTTTTAAATATTTCTAGGTACACAGCCGTGTACTAACAGGTCAGACGGTGGGTATTAACAGCACGTATATAAAAGAGTTTTGCAGGCACGCAGAACGCACAGTACAGGTGCCAAATAAAATGCCTTTTTTTTAAATATTTCTAGGTACACATCCGTGTACTAACAGGTCAGACGGTGTGTATTAACACCACGTATATAAAAGAGTTTTGCAAACACGCAGAACGCACAGTACAGGTGCCAAATAAAATGCCTTTTTTTTATATTTCTAGGTACACAGCCGTGTACTAACAGGTCAGACGGTGTGTATTAACACCACGTATATACAAGATTTTTGCAAGCACGCAGAACGCACAGTATAGGTGCCAAATAAAATGCCTTTTTTTAAATATTTCTAGGTACACAGCCGTGTACTAACAGGTCAGACGGTGTGTATTAACACCACGTATATACAAGATTTTTGCAAGCACGCAGAATGCACAGTACAGGTGGCAAATAAAATGCCTTTTTTTTTTATATTTCTAGGTACACAGCCGTGTACTAACAGGTCAGACGGTGTGTAATAACACCATGTATATACAATATTTTTGCAAGCACGCAGAACGCACAGTACAGGTGCCAAATAAAATGCCTTTTTTTTATATTTCTAGGTACACAGCCGTTTTCTAACAGGTTAGACGGTGTGTATTAACACCACGTATATACAAGATTTTTGCAAGCACGCAGAACGCACAGTACAGGTGGCAAATAAAATGCCTTTTTTTAAATATTTCTAGGTACACAGCCGTGTACTAACAGGTCAGACGGTGTGTATTAACACCACGTATATACAAGATTTTTGCAAGCACGCAGAACGCACAGTACAGGTGCCAAATAAAATGCCTTTTTTTTAAATATTTCTAGGTACACAGCCGTGTACTAACAGGTCAGACGGTGGGTATTTACACCTGGTATACAAAAAGGGTATTGCAGGCACACAGAACCCAGAACACTAGAGCCAAAGAAACTGTATTTAAAAAAAAAATGTACACAGCCGTATACTGCCAGAAGATCAGATGGTGCATATACACACTAGGTATAGAACGCAGAACAGTAGTGCCAAATATAGTTTGGTATGTAGCAGAGCACCTAATACACCACTAATGCCTCTCTCTGTCCCTACTCCAGCAGCTATCCCTGAATACAGCAGCCGTTCTCTGCAGAGTGTATATGGTAGTAAAGCTATCACTGTACTGCACTATAGTAGCCCTGATAAGGGCTTTTAATCACGCTCCTGCCTGTCCAACAGCTAAAACCTATCTCTCCCTTCTCCAGCCTCTGTCCCTGACTAAGTTCACGCAGCATATGCGAACATGCAGGAAGAGCTGAGTTTTTATGATTCGAGGTCACGTGGTTTTTCCAGCCAATCCATGTAGACGCCGTTTTCGCGCTGCCAGCGTGCTCCGCGGGCCTGTCATACCCCCCCTGCATGGTGATTGGTGGAAAAAGAGCGCCAGGGAAGGTGGGAGGGGAAACGAATTCTAAGTGCGCCATTGCCGTTATACTCGATCGAAATCGAGTATGCCGAATAGCGTAGTATTCGATCGAATACCGGCTCGATCGAACACTACTCGCTCATCTCTAATCATACACTATATATTTAGTCAATGAAAAAAGCAACTTATGGAAATTTGATTCCCCTATCGTGGTTTGAACATGTCCAGTTTGCTACTAGTTATAAATGGAGCAATTTGAGTAAGAGGTTTAAAGTGGTTGTCCGGTTTCGGTAACATACCAGATAATATAGGGCAGTAGACTGCACTTTATTTACCTGGGGATCCAGTGCCACCAATTTGGTTCTTCTAGCCGGATTCTCTTTACCTGACTGCAGCGGTGTTGTCACATTAACATGTGACTGCTGCAGCCATGCACCAAAAAGGCTAGTGACTGACTTCCAACAACTGCTTTAAAAGGTTAGTAATGCAAATTTCTTACATAATATAATATTCACCAAATATGAAACCTCATCTTGAGGGAATGCCCTTCTGTAGCCATACAGACTCTGCTGATCTTCACTTCCTACCCTGACTGAACACGGCAGAAATCCCAGAAAAAGCGTGCTCAGCCAATCACTCAACTTAGCAGTGAATGGCTTCAGCCTGTGATTTGCTAAACTGGGACAGGAAGTAGAGAGCAGTGAGGAACCAAAATAACATCAGAACAACAGCAGCAGAGGATCATCAAGGGTGATTAATGCTTTTCTCTTATTTTTAATCCTTTTGACCCAGTTTTGCACAAAATGTATCTAGCTGGAAAACTCATTTAAGCTATAGTGCATTAATAGAAAGATTAAAAAATTGCACAAAATGAAAATTGCTGAGTTATTGACTATAGCTGATCAGTCATGCCAGACACACATGGCTGATGCCATTTTGACTGTCCTTCAAATTATGTGAATGAACAGCTTTTCCTTGAGCAGTAGAAGAACTACTAGTCATGTTTTCGAAGGAGTCTTTAACATGGTGATATTTATCTGCTTGAGTAGAACGTCAGGTTGCCTGTTTTTTGTATCCTTAACATGAATATTATCTACTGCCATTTGAAAGTGTCTTTATTAAATAAGTTGATCATGGGACCACAAAGCATTGGCAACTTGGGGCAATATGACAACTTGCCACATTAAAATCTTACCTACCCTTAGCTATACCCTGTAATTTCTTTCAATTTAAGCATCACAAAATAGGTCTTAGAAAGAGCAACCTCATTGTCACAGTTCAGGGGTAAAGTAAGCCCTGACTTGAGCCCCACCTCTGTCTCTACCTACTTACATGGCCCGTCCTAGGTAACGGCGCGTAACTGGGCGGCAAACCCTAGCCTAAATAAGTGCAGGGGCGTACAGGGAAGGGTTAAATAGGACAAAACAATAAACAAATCACGAACCACAGACAAGTCATACAGCCAAGGTCAGAACCAGGAGATCGCTAGGTACACAGGGGGGAAACCAAAAACACAGTCTAATAACACGCCGAGGTCAAGCCAAGAGAGAACGCAGTACAAGGGGAGAACCAAGAGAGTAGTCACACAACAAAGCCAAAGTCACAAACACAAGTCTCCGAAGCAAACGCACACTCAGGTAGTAAGACCAATCACAGGCTATCTGTGGCCAGCAGGCTGCCTGTTTAAATAGGCCCAGCAGATGCGTCATGTGACGTGGCCAGCATCACATGACCCAAATCAGAAACTTCAAAACACATGAGCGCTGACTCATGGGCGTCGGCGCTCAGCTCCCCTTCTGCTTGTTGTCCAGGGAATGGAGGAAGCTGGTCGTGCTTATGAAGCACGCGTCGCTGGGTCCTCCCCTCCCCTGGTTGCAAGGGGAAACGAGGACGCCGGCCATGTTCCTGTTCAGAGCTAGACACGGGAGACCGGCGCCGCAGTAAGGATGAGGTGCATCGCTGGCTCGCTGTGACACTCATCTTTTTTTATCAGCTGGTAGAACCTATACTGTTTATGCCTAAGGTCAACAATGCAAGCTTCTGATTATCAATAAGTTAAAATAAAACAGGGGCATTGTGTTTCACAAAAATAGCTATAAATATGGAGGAAACATCCAAAAAATAGTTACACTTCAAATATTAATTCATTTAAGACCATAGACACAGTAAACCCATCTAAACAACTATCCTCTATCAAAGTGAAACAATCAATAGCTAGGAGAATGGAAAATATCCTTTAGTGTAAAAGGTACAGTACACTGGCAAGCTTGAAAACAGTATAGCGTGATGTTTGTTACAATAATAGTCATTCACCGCTTCTATCATGTTGTATCGTGGGCTTTCTTTGTCTGAAGGCCATAAAAGCAGATGTTTGAAGTTAGTTCTGAAGCAGGGAAATTAATGGTAATAATAAAATTGTACTGAATAAAATATTAGGCTGCAGCTTTGTCCTTCTCCAACAAATAGAAACAGGTGCAGAAAGGTGGAATTAAAAGTTCATTCAATCCTATTACTGAAATTATGAGTCACATAATGTGATTGTGAATGCTGCTTCATAAAAATAATTTGACACATTCTTTAATTGAGGGCCATAATATTTCTATAATTAATACCATCATATTAATGTAGCCATTCATGCAGATAGACATTTGGGTTAATTTTCTGGATTTGGAACCTTCCCAAACTGTCTTATTAAGAAGATTCATAAAACGGAGGAGCGAATATAAAGACTAACATAAGCAAGCCCAAAGTTCTTTTTGGGAATAAATGTGTTTAGTTACAATAAACAAGTTAAGCTCTATCGTTTTCTGTAAAGCAAATTGTCTGATGGGAAGGATTTATATGGCATTTTTCAATTTTTTAGTAAGTATCAGGATTTGATTTTATTAAAAAAAAAAAGTGTCATGGGTGAAGATCTTAAAACCTGAAAGGCTAGACAGTCTAATGGAGCAGCAGAAGAAGTAAAGGAGATGTATGTTGCTCAAGCGAAAACTTGATAAATTCATGTCAAGATGATTGATATTTACGAGAGTCACTTTTACAAAAGTTAATGAGAAGATACTATGAGCGGAACTAGTTTGTAGCAAACGGCGATTCAGTGCAGTTATATCATAACCTATCTGCACTCCACATCCTGTGCCGACTCCTATTCATTGGAACATTATTGCTCTAACACACCATTAAACATATCTATTAAATGTTCATTAAACAAATTATGTATTAAAGAGATACATATGCAGATTCTATATTCAAAATCAGTTACTCATCCTCCCCATGCTGTTCCAAAACCATTTCAGTGGTGTTTCCACCATTTTCTCACCTGTCCCTATGAACCAGACACCTTCCCCTCTTCAGAGCAGGGGGTACCTGGTTTAGTGCTCGGATTCTCCCATTGACTTCCATTGTGCTCGGGTGCTCGGTCGAGCACTCGAGCACCGCCTAGAGCACCGCCTATAAGACTCCTTAAGCCTACCAGGTGCTCTCCACAAGAGAAATAGTACCCCTTGTGGATCTTCAAATAAAAGTGCATGGATATTTTTCCCATCTTCAGCTCACAAGGCAACCATGCATAGGATAGACTGCTGTGTCACTCTTCTATCTTGCTCTGCTTTGTGAGTAAGCTTAGATCAGCTGAGTGTGCAGGAAGAATATCCACAAAAACCACCAAGGAAAAAAAATTAAGTAAAAACTGAGTACAGATGCAGCCAAGCTAAAATTGATGGTCAATGTATTAAGTAAAGAATGGCAAATAAGATAACTAACTTCAAAGGATTTCAATGACTTTTGCCATGAGATAAACAAGATAACATTGTGTTATGTGTTATCAGAGACAATTTTAGCTTGACTACAACTGTATTTATAATTATTGTTGTGATCATATGTAGGGTGTAGGGTAGAATTTGACATGCCATGTGCTTTTTGGAACTGTAGTTTTCCAATGGCCTTATGATATCGACAGGTGACTACCCAGTTAGCGTTCTATGGAAGGCTTTACAAAGAGAAGAGAAGGAATAAAAACACATGGAAAGGACTGTTGATGTACAGTGGGGAAAAAAAAGTATTTAGTCAACCACCAATTATGCAAGTTCTCCCACTTAAAAAGATGAGAGAAGCCTGTACTTGACATCATAGGTAGACCTCTACTATGAGAGACAAAATGAGAAAACAAATCCAGAAAATCACATTGTCTGATTTTTAAATAATTTATTTGCAAATTATGGTGGAAAATAAGTATTTGGCTAATAACAAAAGTTCATCTAAATACTTCGTTATATATCCTTTTTTTGGCAATGACAATGAGGTCAAACGTTTTCTGTAAGTCTTCACAAGGTTGGCACACACTGTTGCTGGTATGTTGGCCCATTCCTCCATAAGGATCTCCTTTAGAGCAGTGATCTTTTGGGGCTGTCGCTGGACAACATGGACTTTCAACTCCCTCCAAAGGTTTTCTATGGGGTTGAGATCTGGAGACTGGCTAGGCCACTCCAGGACCTTGAAATGCTTCAGTAGGTATGGTGTTCTTTGGATGCAACTCAGCATTCACTCTCCTCCAAACACGATGAGTTTTGTTTCTACCAAACAGTTCTACTTTGGTTTCATCTAACCATATGACATTCTCCCAATACTCTTCTGGAACATCCAAATGCTCTCTAGCAAACTTCAGACGGGCCCGGATATGTACTGGCCTAAGCAGGTGGACACGTCTGGCACTGCAGGATCTGAGTCCCTGGCGGCGTAGTGTGTTACTGACATTAGCCTTTGTTGCGTTGGTCCCAGCTTTCTGCAGGTCATTCAATAGGTCCCCCCGTGTGGTTCTGGGATTTTTGCTCACAGTTCTTGTGATCATTTTGACCCACTGGGTGAGATCTTGCGTGGAACCCCTGATCAAGGGAGATTATCAGTGGTCTTGTATGTCTTCCATTTTTCTAATTATTGCTCCCACAGTTGATTTCAAACAGGTGTCATTACTACAGGTAATGAGTAGAGGACAGAGGAGCCTCTTAAAAAAGACGTTGCAGATCTGTGAGAGCCAGAAATCTTGCTTGTTTGTAGGTGACCAAATACTTATTTCCCACCGTAATTTGCAAATAAATTCTTTAAAAATCAGACAATGTGATTTTCTGGATTAGTTTTCTCATTTTGTCTCTTATAGTTGAGGTCTACCTATGATGTCAATTACAGGCCTCTCTCATCTTTTCAAGTGGGAGAACTTGCACAATTGGTGGCTGACTAAATACTTTTTTTCCCACTGTATGTGTTGGCATTTGGGAATTTATCTGCACTACGAAAGAGGAACTGAGCTTTCCGCAAAAATAGATTATTTTGGAACAACTCATGTAAAGGTATGTCTACCTAGTGGAAAATGCACATTGAATAAATCATAAATCAGAAGACACATGAAAAACAGTGCAAATTTTCATCGAAGAACAGCAAGAGGTGTATTTGATGTGGTGTTCCCATATGCCAAAATCTGTGTGGAATGTCTACCATGTGAACATGTCCTAAACATGTAAATCCTACAATATGTTATAAACACCTTTGCAGTTATTTCTTCATCAACGGAAGCAAACCAATGCAAAATAAAAAGTAAAGGAACTTTGCCATTTGTTTCTTGGGTAAAAAATATTGTACCATATTCTGTATGCAGCTGCTATATAAATCCATGTGTGTCAAGTTGGTAAAAGTGCTAGACTGCATATGGTTAACAACTGTAAACCCAGTATGTAGACTGTTCCTAAAAATTACTCTGCTCCTGTGCCTGCCTTTTACTAACCTGCTCTTTGACACTGGAAAGGCGTATCTGGTCAGTACAAGTTAGCATTCCATGCACACAGCATCTTATGTATCCTTAAGACTCTGAGCTGCATTATCTCTTAGAAATCACTGCTTGGACAGCTATGCCAGTGTGAGAAACGGATGCATTCAGGCTTTGAGCACCGAAAGAAGAGATGAAGAGAGAAAACATAGTTCTTAGGGAACACCCACTGAGCTCTGAACTGGCATCTTCATATAAATTAGGTCTTAAAAATAAAAGAAGAAATGCAAAAATCACCCATCACCATAGGTCAACCTCAGCCTCTTCTGGTACATGGATATAGATCTAAAATAATTTTTTAACCTTGAGAACTTGCACATAGAGCTGTAAATATTATTGATAAATCTGAATATTACTACTTTATAGCTTTATATAATCTAACTCAAGGGAAACCTGGTAAGGTAAGGAAAACACTTAAAGGGGTTGTCCGAGTTATTTTTTTGTTCTTTATATGTTTCTAACTTGTCAGGTATAACAACTTTCCCATATACTTTGTGTTTCTAAAGCTGCTGGTTTCTCAGAGTTGACTGAGGGTCACATGACCTATGATGTCACCTTATCTCCCTGGTCTGTGATGTTTCGTTCACAAGCCTCAGAGTTCAGATAACACTCTTTACATGAGACGTCACTGGCCACGCCCCCTTTCTTTGCCGGGCTCCTGCTATCTGCTCTCTCCCTGGATTCCTTCAGATAAAATATTAACCCCTTCAGCCAGAACACACTGAGGGCTCAAGGCTTTACAACAAATAGTAGCTGCAGCAGTGAGAGGAGACAAATGCTGGGCAAGGAGCTATAGAGGAATTGTATTGTACAAGAACAGGTAGGGAGAATTTCCTGTGTGTATCAGCAGTGTCATTGTACAGCTGGGACTTGTAGTCCTACACAAACAACATGCTGCTGAGTATCGCAGCAGGCAGACATGTACTCACAGCACTTATATTCACTGCCTTTGCAGAGAAGGGGGGAGGGGGAGGGGCAGAGATTATTGCTGCATGTAAACAAAGGCCAGAAGAGAACCAGGGAAATGAGGAAATATAGATTTTTTTGCCTAAAACTTGCTGAACTTAGTTATATATTGCTACCCATCAGATTTACAGTGCTATATTTTTTTCATAACTTGGACAACCCCTTTAAAGGGGTTGTCTGGTTTAGCCACCTCATTTTCAAATACTCCATCAGGAAATTCTGAGTAAACTATCCACTATGACATCAGCTTCTCATCAGCTCAAAAAAGGACAGCCCATTGATAGAAATTGTAACCATGTAATGCATAATTCCCCCTGTGCTGGTGTGTAGTACCCCAGACCTTCTACCCCAGGGGGTACTTCTATTTTTTTTAATTGCTGCATTTTATGTTTTTTATGCTATGCTAGGTAATGTCACATGTACCATGTCATTTTATCCAGCAAAAGAGATTGTTGGCAATAGCTGGCTGAAACAGTGTTAACCACCCTGATCCACCCATCCTGGTAGAGTGGGCTGGTCCAACTTCCTGCCAGGATGGGAAAGCCTACAGTAGTTAGTTCAGTCTAGAAGAGAACGAGGAGGAGAGGGGAGAAGTCCTGTCCAGATAGTGGGGGAGCTGGAAAGTAGCTCATAGAGCACCAACTGTCATGAACCATAAGGCTAGGGTCTAAATTATCCCTCTCCTGCCAGAATGACAATGGACTACATTCTCAAGTAAATCGTTGAGACTCCAGACTGCATAGTGATCAGTGACATACAACACTTTCAGACTATGAGGAGAGATGAGGGATAACAGCTCAGACATCATCACCTACCAGGCAACCTCTAGGCCAGTATCATCTAAATGCAGAATTGCAGTCATACAATTTTCCTGCATACCTGGATGTGCTGACTGACCCCCAGTTTTTCTTGCAGTTTAGGTGGAGGCGTGGCTGACTCCACCATTTCGGTCGTGCACTCCTAACAACCTGTTTGCCTTACTGGCTGATTTTAATTAGTGCTAGTATAAAGCTGTGTCCTGCTCTCCCTATATGCATTGGAGACCAACTGGTACCAGGAGAGGTGGAACAGAGTGGGCTCAGCATTGTATGGAACCTGCATTCCCTGAGCGTTGTGGAGGTCGGTGTGGCACCAAGGAGGTATCATATTGTGTGGGCTCGGCATGCATGTGGAGCCAGCATTCCCTGAATCAGTGGAGGCCATTTTGGCACCATAAGAGGTACAATATAATGACGGCTTAGCAGGGGCGTAGCAATAGGGGAAGCAGGGGAAGCAGCTGCTTTGGGGCCCAGACCCACAAGGGGCCCCCTCAGGAGGAAGACTGAAAGATTTTATTGTCAGGCCCCCTCAACAGTATTATACAATGACATTATATACAGTGACACTATAGGAAACGGATGGAGCGGCTGTCAGGCCTTGTCTAGGAGAGCTCAATCTTGACTAGCCACAAGAGTGAGGGTTGCATGTGAGTTCGGGGTTGCGAGGAAGTTTCTGGGGGGGGGGCCCATTCAAAAATTTGCTGTGGGGCCCAGTTAGTTGTAGTTACGCCACTGCGGCTTAGCATGCATGTGGAGCCTGCATCCTCTATAGTTAATGGAGGCTGCTATGGCACCTAGTGACTATGGCGTTTAGTGTTAGGTTCCTGTCTTAAAGAGATCGCCTTGATGTATGGCAGACAGGCACAGATAATTTTTGTACAAAATTATCTGCCAAGAATCTCACATTTACAATGAAGCGTTAGTATCGTGTAGATGGTGAGTATGGCGGTATTATATGTACTCAATTTATTGTCTGTGTTCGCAGAGTGCTGTTGCATTTCTTATGTTTTATCAGTCATACAATTTTCCATCATACCTCCTCAGCTGGTGTCAGAGAAGAACTGCACTAAAAGCCTGCTACTACTGCATGTATTTCAAGTTCTGCTTTGCACTTAGTAAAAAGAACATTGTTACATTCAACTATAGCCTCATTCTTAAGTACTATAATTTCACTGCAATGTGAAAACCTGAGGTAGGACACAGTGACACCACAACACCTTATTAGGGCACCAAGAGCTCCCATTATCTCCACCACTCCCATAGCCCCTGAGGAGCCTGTGCAGAGGATGGGAGTACTAGTGGATGTTTGATGTTTGATTGCATCTAACTCAATGAACGCTGTCCCTTTACTGAAGTTTTGAAATTCTAAACCTAGAGAAGAGAGGGCTATATAGGGATGTGCACCAATTACTAATTTATTTATACAATGTCATTGGACCCACTGTACCTTTTTTGTCACAGAAATGCACTAAAGACACATAGAATGCCTATTGGGCAGATAGGGGACACTGCACAGGATACTTGAGGGGCAATAAATGGTAAATGGGCTCTGAGTTGGCACTAAGTAGGTGTCTGACCTGCAGCACAGTTTCACTTTCAACCTGTCAGCCTGCCTGAGCCTCTTTTCTCAACTGCAGCAGATCTGTGAAGTCCCCCTGCCCCCTCTATCCCGACTGTTGATACACATGGGAGTGATAATGTCCTCACGCCGGTCTGTCTCAACAGCCAAGACACAAATCGGGCTGGCGCTGCTGCAGTACAGTGCCATTTCCTCCTGCATATGGAATCAGTCTAAGGACTCCCGTATTTCGACTCCATATGCAGTCTGTTACACATTGGATTGGGCGGCCAGTACAACAGACACAACAGCCAGGACTGCAAGCGGTGCACAAATATAAGTTGTGCTTGACCCACTGTCGCCCCCATGCAGTTTGGTGGCCTGTGACCTGTGAGACTGCACAAACATAGCTAAGGCTGGTCCTACACAACACATCATCAGAAGGGGACAACCTGCCACACCTTTGGATTTTTCAGAAGATCTGCAAGCAGTCCGCCAAAAATTCGGCAAAAACAGGACTGCAGATTTGGAGAAAATCTACAAGAAATGTTTGCTCTTTTCAGTGCATTAATTGAGGTATTCAAATCTCACTTTACTGCTACTGTATTCTTCTGCATATATTCTACCCATAAATCCAAAGGGAAAATCCACCATAATTCTGACCCGTGTATGCATACCCTAAGGATTTATACCCTAACTACAGTAGTTCAGATAAATAACATATTTTTTTTTAAAGAAGATTATTGCATATTTCCTTTTTTCGAAGGATGCCTAACAGATCCACTATAGCTTAGGGATTTTCCTGGCTTTTAAATATGAGCAAGTCTACAAGATATATAGTAAACAACTATGTGTCTGTAAAGGGAAAGGTCTAAGAAATAAATGCTGTACAGATCTCCTGAGAAGCGTAGTGAATGAACAGTCTACAATTTATTGGTAAATAGGAACAGCCTGCATAGATGAGTTATTACGTCTTGTTTGACACAGTGACTATGTAGTGGCTTTATAAATAAATCTATTGCTCTGCTTGGAAATACACTTTGAATGACAAATCTGAAAATGTTTTGGACACTGGAGTAATTCTTGACATGCACATCAGCTCTGCCACAAATCACTCAGAGCAAGACTACTGTTAATGTAAATGCCTCATTCTGTTACTCTGCACATAGCGGTTTCATTGCAGTTTTGTTGCATACATGGGAGTGCACCGCGCATGACCGGCAATCGCTACCATTCATTTCTATGGGCCCAATGGAAGTAGCCAAGCCTGCGTTCAGCTATTTTGGGCGGCACCATAGAAATGACTAGAGGGTGGCTGCGCATGTGCAGTGCACCCTCCACCACTTTCAGGGCTCTGTTCTCAATATAGGTGCGAGGGCATATCCTAGCGTCTAGATGAGACAACCCCTTTAAGGGTGACTGCATATAAAGCACATAAAGTACTCTGTCCACCCGTCAATTTGTCTAAGATTTGAAGTATTATGGTAAGGTCCTAATAATAGCTTCCGCTCTGGGCTGTAGTCACATGACCATGTCCATGAAGCTCTTCTCCTATTACCCGTGATGTTATGCCCTTAGGTGTGCCAAAGCAGCAAAAAAGTGCACTGATAGAGGAGTGTCTATGTAATTAGCAAAGTAAGGAATTATAACCTAACTGGGCGTTGTTGGGAGAGATCTTGAAGCTGTGCCAGAGAAAGGAGAAATGCATCATGGGTTTGGTTGGATATAGGAACAGGAAGTGCTACATACAAGATGGAAACCAACCAAAGTGATTTGTGGACATGGTGAAAACAAGGTATGAGAGTCCAAAAAAAAAAACCACTACATGAGCATATCTGTTATAAACCAAAGTAATCCCTGATGACCACAAGCTCTTGAGTTTGGAACCTGTCAAACTGTGGCAGACGGAGGGTGTGTAGTACCAATAGCCAAAAAAATCCATTTTAGCTTTTTTAGGATAGCTGAGCTTTAATAAACAGGCTATACTAGAAGAGCATTAGAAATGCTGTACTTTAGACCTGAATATTTGTTTGCTTTGTCTTAGCCATGGATTTGGGATATGTACATAGGGATCAGCCAGTGTCTAGAGAGTACTGAGCACGTATAAAGTGCTATAAATTCTTTATAGTGGAACCTGAACTTTAACTATCCCATGTTATGAAATTTAGAAAATCATAGATAAAGGGGGTGAAACAATTTGACAGAGTGTGCCTAAATTCTCAAAAATCTTTATTAGATATTTTATAGAGTGTCAAAAGGGTCTCACGCTTTTAATAATGGCTGCAGGATTCATAGTAAAAGTGACAGCTGCAGAACCTCTGTAACCATCATAGACCCTAATAACGACTACAGAACCTCCATACAAGGACAAAATAAAATACAATACATACACATGCTATTTTCATGATGCATCCTACAAGCTTTCCACCCATGTCATAGGCTATTGTACATATGTTATCATTTATTAGATTGATCCACTCTTGCTTTAGCCCTAATTTTCTTAAGGACTCCAATTTCTCATGAAACCAGTTCAATACCATATTGTAATAGGCTAGAAAAACCCTTGACAGGCTGCCATGCACAACACGATACACATATATAGGGAAGAGATCTTGTGACACAATACCCAGAAATCATGTTATTTTGAAAATCTGGTCATCTCATGACACAGATATCAGGACAAATCCAGTCAAGAGAAAAGGTAAGGAAGGAAAAAGGTGTATACTATAAATATTCTGGAAGCTTTTTGAATGGACTGAGTATAACTTTCTATAAGTTCAGCCCGCAGAAAGATTATCAAAGGGATATGGATTTTTGGGCAGTGTATGTTAAATAGAAACATACGGGTAGATTTATCAAAATTGGTGTAAAAGAAAACTGGCTCAGCATCAGATTCCACCTTTCATTTTCCAAAGTAGCTCTGAAAAATAACTGCAGTTATGTGAATTTCGCCGTGATTTTCAACCTATTGTAGCAAAATGACACTCAGGCTTCGTCATTAAAGGGGTTGTCTTGACAATGAGGGCATATTGAGAATGGAGTGGGAAAAGTTGTGGCTGGAGGACTCTGGTCCGGTTACCACCAAGCACTCTCCCCATAGAAGTGAATGGGAGCGCACCGCACGTGACGGGCCACCACTCCCATTCACTTCTAAGGGCCCAATGGAAATAGCCAAGCCAGCGCTCGGCTATTTTCGGCATCCCCATAGAAGTTAATTGAGGGCCACCATCCAGTTGCTAGGGACAAATAAGCCAGTTTCCCTTTACACCAGTTTTTATAAATCTATCCCTGGAATATGATGACAGAAAACAGCTGTTAGGACTATAGACAGTGTTGTGTACATGTGAGTATGAATTTAAAGGGGTGGTTACGGATACCCTAACCCTTATGCTTATCAGATGTAAATTTACTGTGTTTAAAGAAGTAGTCTCAACATTACAACCTCTTCTTAAACTGAAACTCGTCGAGTTATCAGCTGATTGCCATGAATTTGGCTCTTGAAACCCATGGTGATCAGTTATTTCTTTTCATTGCCAGCTGCAGGGAAATGTAGTAGATGGACTAGGTTTCCCCAGTCACTGATACAGATTCTCTCTGGTATGAAGAGGGGCCCCTGAACAAATAATCCATTTAATAAGTACATATTTAGTTTAGCATATGCATATAGTATATGGTATATTAGTCATGTCAGTTAGAACTTATTCACATTACCGTTATGCATTCTGTTGTTCTTTTGTCTGACCAGAACGCGTTGGCCGTGAACACGATGGTATGTGTGGAGATGTATTTTAACTGAATATGAAATAAAGATGGAAAATGTTACTCTTGTACTGGACAATCTTCTACATTGAACAATGGAAAGATCTGCACCTGTCCTGTATTTTCGACCTGCACTTTGTTTTGGCTGAGAATCAATGACGGTAATCACTGACCAAACACTGACTGCATGAATCTGATCTAAGGGGAGTAAGTAATCAGTGATTTTGATGAACAGAAAAAACTTATCATCACAGAGAAGTTTTATAATAAGTTGTACATTTTCTGACAACCTTTCTTAAAGCCCTTTTACACAAGATGATAAGGAAAGATTATCCATAAGAACGCTTGCCTCTGATGACTGGCCCTTGATTAGCTGACAAACGTTCATATTCTCGTTTGTTGTTTCATTGCATTGTTATCAGTATATTTTGGTGCAAAATTATGGATGTGCCACTGATATTAATTATTAATGAAAATTGTATGGGAACTAAACAATCAGTGCGCATCATGCAGTGTAAAAGTCCTTTAGGTAAGCACTGATTGACTTGTCATAGTGTTGATCGGTGCTCATTAAAGATGAGCAAATCGAAGCCGATGAAGTGGAATTCGTTACAAATTTCATGGAAAATTCGATTTGCAACAAAAGCGAATTTCATGGCAATTGGTAGTAACAAATCTTTTTTTTTTTTCCTAAAATGGCCACAAGCACATGGCATGACATGGGGGAAGGATTTCTGGGACAAAGAAGTAAACACCCACAATGCGATCACATACAGACATGTAGCCAATTAGCAGCCAGCCAGGTCCTGTGATGTCACAGCCCTATAAATAGCTCTGCAGCGCTGGAATCTGCCATTTGCTATTGATTTTAGACCAGAGACAGACGTCAGGAGTAGGGATGAGCGAACTTTTGAAAAGTTCGCTTCGCTTCAGCGAACTTTCATGAATTTCAGATTCGTACAAACCGAACCTAAAACAAACCTTGCTATAACGGCTGAATAAATGCTTCTACAATAATGGGAGTCAGATAGGGTATAGTTTCGTTTACTTGCAGTTGCTATTACAATGAAAAAAGTGGAAAAAATCCAAGTGACTTCAACAATGGCGACGCAAAATATACGCATATTTGAGAATTTACACTAATGCGTATGCTAATGCGAACATTCCCGCACAAATAACGAACATACAGTGTAACGTTGTCAAAGGTGCGCTACTTAACTGAATATGTACACATTAGCGTACTCATACACTGCGTCTGCGAACATTCCTACTTAAGTAACGAACATACAGTGTAGCGTTGTCAATTGTACGCTACTTAACTGAATATGTACGCATTAGCGTACGCATACACTGCGTCTGCGAACATTCCTACTCAAGTAACGAACATACAGTGTAGCGTTGTCAAAGATACGCTACTTAACTGAATATGTACGCATTAGCATACTCATACACTGCGTCTGCGAACATTCCTACTCAAGTAACGAACATACAGTGTAGCGTTGTCAAAGGTACGCTACTTAACTGAATATATACGCATTAGAGTCATGAACAGGATGAGTCTGAAGTTCCTGTACCGTTAAGGCCACAGCTCAACCATCCCTAAAACAAACTTTAAACTAATAGCCTTTTATCTACAAGACCAAAGAATTAGTCAGAAAACCTGACAGATGTCTACTGAAAAATGACTTTGACACAGTTGCTGCGGGTGCAGACGGCGCAAAACGCTGCACGCCGGCACCAGAAGAGTTAACAACGCCATTTTCTCACTAGTGGCGCAGCGTCTTCATGCTGAAGCAAAGAAACCGTCCCCTCAAGAGCGGGAAAACCATGGCACGGCCCCCTGTAGCGCGGGAAAATCCAATCCAGCCCGCCAGGAACTTGCTGGGGGGAGCATTGAGAGCGAAGACTCCACCCCCTTAGCTCCTCCTTCATCTCTGGTATATGCGAAGAAAGAGAGAGACAACAACACGGCGTCCCGTCAGGGTGGCCCTAGTTGGGGGGGGTATGGTCTGAGGCACGAACCCAGAAGTGCCTCATCTACCGGTGATAGCAGCTGGAGATCCTGCAAGCGAGACCGCACACATGGTCCCGAAGATGGACGCAACCAGCGGTGCACTCAGGAAGCCACCATACGTCCGGGCCAAAGTCCAAGTCGAGACGGCCTGGCCTGCGGAGGAAGTCCACAACCGAGTGGCCGGAGTCCCCACCTCGCCTAAGCCCCGACATAACGACCTCCAACAGAACCCCATCATTCCTGCTGCGGTAACTAAAAATATTACTACCCTGTGGGACTATAAAAGGGTTGTAGAAGAGTGGATGGTCGAGGTGCTGGAACATCCCCAACGTGGTGACCCGACTCTTGAAAGGCGCACCGGGACTGTGCTTTGGTTTAGCGTGGACCGCGGCGTGGGGTTCATCACAGACGAGGAGTCCACTGAGGAGCTCTACGTTAATCGTCTCTCCGTGAAGTGGCCGTACCTCCCTCCAACACGACACAACCTCCATGCGTGCGACTTCGTAGAATTCATGCCTATGAAGAGCCTACAAGGCCCCTTTGCCACCGGGGTGAAGGTCATCACCAGACCACCGAGGCCAGAGGCACCTCAAGAGGAATGGGAAGATCACTCCGCGACCGCCACCCTTACTCACCGTCCACGAGAGGATGAAGCGGGAGACAGTCAGCCAGGAGCAAGACCTCTTCTCGGCGAGCCGGAGCAACTCATTCCTGAGCTTCCTCCACGCCAGCATTCCAGATGGGTCAGATTACAGGCAGCAAATTTATTTTCAACCCCCTGGCCACCTACCACCTGATGCAGGAGGCACCAGCAGCCCAATCTGTTTCCTGGGGTAGGCCTCTGGCCGAGCCTCTGCAACCCGAGGGTCAGTCGCCAGAGGGCCCGGCAGGAGCATCCGGGCCTTACAGGGTCCGTTCCAAAATGGCTACCACAGTCACCAGTGTGACCACTGGGACCCTGCCCCGACCAGTGCCACATCTATCTTTAAGAGGACGCTGGGGAATGGCCGCTGCCTACTGTGAGGCCTATCAGAGGCAGGAGCGCCCTCTTACTGTATGTCGTTCAGCTCCAGCAGCGACGAGGAGGATGTGCCGGCTTTCCACTAAGGGGAGCCCGCACTCAAGTACTCTCAAAGAACTGCAGGAATAATGGGAGCCACCCCGTGGACTGAGCCCTGACTGGTGAGAACCTGTTGGCTGTGTTTTAATTTGTTGTATTGCCTGTGTTTTAAGTCTCCACCTTGATGGACATGTGTGGCTGGACTCCCCCCATCTGCAATAATCCAAGTTGCGCCATGTTTGCGCACCACATCCTTTTTCCCCCCTTTTCAGGTTGTTGGGAAATCACTTTTAAAAGGGTTTGTCAAGAAACCTTTTCAGCTATTTATAACCTATTTTATTACCCATGTGGATTACAAATTTCAATTGAATTTGGGACTTTGTTCCAGTCTCAAGCCAAAGAAGAAGAAAAGATGGACTTGAATGTAACCAAAGATATCCTATATTATGCCTTTAATATATTTGCACTTAAATGTTTGCACTAATATTTTACCTTTCAGCAACGATCAAGAATATTGCCCATTGTGTGTGTTTCTTTGCAGGTGCCACAATGTGTCCTCCAATGCACTTTAATGTATGGTCATGCACTTAGCCAGATAGTTAGCACCTTACTTGTCTCTACCTCAGATATATATGCTGCCTCTGAGGGCGTTTCACACTAACGGTTCATGGTAGCCAGGTGTCAGAGCCACAAGCAGTTTTCTCTTATTCCTTCAGGGTTATCCTCGCTGCTATAGATGTGTCCTTATATGTGTCAGGAGAGAATAGTCTCTCACTGGAACTCTCGCAGGACAGGTAGATTCCTCCTCCTAGTTCACTATGTCCTGAGGCCTTGAGCACCGCCTCCAGGAAAAAAATAACTTGCAGCTACTGATAGACATCAAGGTGACAAAGCATAAAGCATTATCAGGCTTTGGTGCTTGGAAGGGATTACAGAATGAAGCCACCCTTCCGTTTGCGGGCTTATCATTTCACAATGGTGGGATTACAGAGTGAAGACACCCCCATGCTTTCTTTGGTATTTGTGGCTAGAATATTCAGAGTCAGTCAGAAATGGTTGCATAGTGCAGTTTACATAGGTTGTTCTTCTGCTGAGAGGGGATAACAGAGATCGGACACCCTACTCACAAGGCAGGAACGTACCAGCATAGTAGCGCAATAGTCTATATGTGTATGTAATGTCATTTATATGTATCTGGTGGACCAGCAGGTGTCAGTAAATACTATGGCAGATTCAGATGTAGTTTTACCAGAATGGTACGGTCCTTAGTCCATTCTGACCCCCTCTGCTGGAGAGAAGTTAAGTTCTTCCAACTTCCTGCAGTGAGGAGGAAATGACAGTTTAGTCAGGGAGTTTGTCCCCCTGTACCCTGATTGGGGAGGACATGTGCAGGACAGCAGAGCACCTTCAGCTCTGCTGTACCCTAAAGACAGAGTAATATAGTCAGCAATAAGGCACACCAATACTCTCAAGGGAAGCCAGACTTAAAAGGTAACCTCAGCTTAGAACAGGAAGACTGAAACTTGAATTTCCAAGCATCTGTCAAGTATAAGCAATAAGCTGCACTTGCTGGACACCAAGCTAAAGGATGAACTGAGTTATTTGCATTCAAAGTTAAGTCAATAAAACTACGTTGGACCATTCCCAAAAGTCTGCGCATCATTCCCATCTGACGACCCTCAATTATTACTACTAGTAATTTTCTGCAGCCGGAGCCACCGCCTGGGGCCTGTTCATCTCACGAGGTAGGAACACCATGACAATCCCACCAAAGACTTAAGTGGCCTAAATACCCCTTGGCACTCCTACCCCTGGGACATAAAGGAAAATCACCTTAGAGGGCCCTGGAGGGGGAAAGGGTCGCCCCCGTAGCAACCACGGCACCCCGGGCACTGCAACTGCTGTTGGGTATGGTCGGTCACAGCTTTATTTTCTTATCTTATTCCAAAACTTCAACTTGTTGACCATAAACACCATAACCCAGAGTATTGAAGCGCTATGCCCCACAGCATTCTGTGGGCAAGTCTGCCTTCTTCTCCGTCTGAAATCATCAACCGACCTCTGATGTGACTTGTAATGTAAAACACTGAAACAAACCAGAAATGAATCAGAAAAAGTAAAGAAAACGATGAAATAATGGGGAAGGGAGGGTGGGAAGCTTTCAGTGAAGATGCTGGAGAAAGAGGCCGTCCCCCTATCAGGGCCATCCTTTTAACCCCTTAGCCGCTACCACCACCTCAGCCAACCAGGACGCAGGGGTGTTGGTTAAAAGAAACACCCTCTCACTGGTAATTAGAAACAGTGTCCACAAAAGAAACACCCCCACGGGCAGAACCATTTTTTCCCCTTGCTGCAGGCTGAGTTTATTAACCCTTTAATGCACCACCGCTCGTCAGTCATAGACGCCTTCACTTAGGCACCTCGGCGTCCGCTAAATTCAAAAGTGTAATTGGTGGAACTTCTGTCTTCAAAATAGAATCTAAATTTATGCTTTATCTTTTGTAGCTCAGCACAGGACAGTCAACGTTAAAAAAAACCCCTCTAACATTACAGCTAGTCTAGTAGGATACGGATACGGTGAAATAGACAGACAACCTCACCCACAGAATCCATGAGGTGAAGAAAGGACATTTAAAAAGGCACAGATTCAAGAAGGCTTTATGCCAGTTCCATTATCCAAAAATATGTGTCCAATTTTCATGAAATGGACACCTCACTGGCACTCGGTTTACAAACTGACGCAACTACTCTGGTGTAAAACCTGTTGAATCTGGGCCTATGGCTGTTGTCAAGACATATATATATATATATTTTTGATACACCAGTTTGATGTCCTAACCGAGTGCAGCGCCCAACCCAATGGATGTATGCTTTTGTTTTTTTTAAGTGCTGTCACCAGCTGACTTAAAGGATAAGTCCGGGCAATTTATAAGGCCCAATTCACACGACCGTAAGTGAATGGGGCCGTATCTATCCGCAAAATTGAGGATAGATACAGCACCATTCACTTCTATGGGGCCGGGAGCGGCGGCAGGGAGCTAGCTCCATGCTGCGGCTCCTATGAAGAAAGTGCTATAGTTGTCCGTGCGCATGGACAACTATAGGCATTTTTAATGGGGCCGCCCGGCGTGTGTTCCGGGCGGCCCCATTGAAAATGCCTATAGTTGTCCATTCACACAGACAACTATAGCACTTTCTTAATAGGAGCTGCGGCATGGAGCTAGCTCCCTGCCGCCGCTCCCGGCCCCATAGAAGTGAATGGGGCTGTATCTATCTTAAATTTGCGGATAGATACGTCCCCATTCACTTACGGTCGTGTGAATGGGGCCTAAGTTTCTGGGTCAAGTAAGGGCACAGAAAGTTATTAATTGCCTGGACTTATCTTTTAAAGTGGCTAGGGGAAAAACCCCTGATGGGGTATGGGAGTGACCTTCCCGCCCTCTCTTTGGTCACTCCCAAAAAACCTCACCCTATGGGTACCTTCACATGTGGCTGCGGGTCTGCTATGTAAAATCCACAGGGCATTTTTATACCGTTCACCAAACGGCGTTAAGTACTATGGTGCCGTCCGGACATACGCAGTTCTGCGCTGAACTGGGTATTTGCGTCCAGCCCCCATAGTACTGAAGGTGACATAAAATCAGCCAACGATGCGCTGTGGATTTTAGGCAGCAGAGAACCCAAAAAAAGCATCCCATTGTAAAGGCACCCATAAATAAGGCAAGTTAACCTGCCTTTCAGCAACTGTTTGTTGCTGTAACTAACTGTGGAGGTGTTTTATATCACAGCTGAAGGACAGCAGCCTCCGTGATATATACCCCATAGACAGCCTTATTCCAAGCGTGACTGCATGAGAGGCGTGAAATCATTCACACAGAGAAGAACCCCATCGGGATTTGCAGTGCGAGATTTTACTACTCTCATGATATCAACAAAATACCTCAAGAACAGTGAGTACCCGCTCACAAAACGGTGAGTAGTGTTCCTTGGCACGGGTGCCAGGGATAGATCCCAAGGCTATAGTTCACAAAAGGTGAAATCCCCACTTTGTGAAGCATAGTTGTGGGGATTATTTTAGGGGATGGTACTGTTCTTGGGGTATGGGTTGGGACGGTGCACCCGGTGTGAGGCATTAAGCTGGTGTGGAGATGTTAAATGGCCAACACACCATGGGCATTAAATTTGGAGATGGGGTTCTGTTTATTTAAATGTATCAGAATGAAGTAGGGAATTTTTAAGGTGATTTTTTTTTAATTTGGGGTCTAAGGGGTGAACATTACTTAATAAGTTAAATTACGGATTTTTACGTTGGCACATAATTTGGAATCTTAAGGTCATTTTCTTGGACACACGGATTGCCATGCAATTACGGGTGACTGATGACTTAGTCATTCACATCAGGCAGGCGGGGTGGTATAATCGGATGTTATCCAGGCACGATTCATCTTTATAAAAGTCAGCATCTCAACACTGTGGCAAGAGAGGCCTCGTTCTTTTGCGGTGTTACGATGTTACCCGCCACACTGAACACCCTCTCTGACGCGAACACTACTGGGCTGGGCAGGACAGCAGAGCCAAAGAAAACTCTGCCAGTTGAGGCCAAATGTCCAGTTTCTCTGCCCAGTACTGCACGGGGTCGGTGACACTTTGGGGCAGGGTACAATCCAGGTAGGCAGTGACCTGGGTGGGTGAGCTCATGCTGGTCCATGCCATGAGTCCAGTTTGTGTCCCCTCTTCAGCAGCTGGCTGCATGAAATCGCTCATCAGCGATTGAGGCATGTAGCGACTTCTCACACCTCCACTAGTGGTGGTGGGTAGTGGAGCGCGCTGGTTCCCCCCCGAGCGGATGTTGTCTGGAACCTGGGCTGGTCTCGATGGGTAAGTAGAGACCAGCTGTCGGGTGAGTAGGCCCGGGTAGTACCCCAGTTTTGCCTCCCTCTCTGATGGCGGAAAAAATTCAGCCTTTTTGCG
>ONZH01016659.1:0-47500 GCA_900303285.1 Rhinella marina
AAATCTCAAATGTTTCTGCATTATGAGAATATCAATATATTTCATTGGACGTATGTATATATGCAATGCCTTGCTTGTCCACATGGTGTGCTGCTGAGTGGATGATAGGCGGCTTAAATGCCCACAGACAACTGCTTACAGTGATGGCCACCAAAGTGCCTTCTAGAGATCAATTATACTTCCTCAAATGACAAAAACGTCTGCCACGGGAGCCCCCATACAGAGCCTTCAGTGGGCATAAATTAATTTCAATTAGCATATACTGCAGTTCTCTATAGAACCCCCTAGTGGTAGAAATATGAAGTGCTTCCATTTACATTTTCTTTTATAGGTGAAGGCACAGAAAATAAATGTCATCTTGTTACTCTGTAAATAATGTGCGTTCAAAGGTATTGTGGATGACAGTAGTTGTACTCCATATAATACTAGTAAAATATGGGCTGCGTAGATGATTCAGTCGTCATTAGCGGCTGTTCTTATGGATTAGGCTGATATCTATGTGTGCAATTAAAACTGAAGGCTCTATACTCAGAGGAAATGTAGCTGCAAATAAATGAGCAATTCTGTAATTAGCTTTACCTTTTTTACTTTGCTAACATTCAATTATATGAGACAGCATCAGGGAGCGACACCCCCCACCCATCTAGAAGGCTTCATTAATTGTGGAAACGGCTCCGTAAATTGATGATGAAGTGCTGACAGCTTACCGAGTGAATTCATCCTAAACGCTGGCATTTCTGTAAAAATGATTTACCTGGGACTTAGGTAAGTGCCAACAAGGGTCTAGGATGGCGGTGGTCTACCAGACATGATGTAGAACCTTGACCCCATCTTGGGGCTGTTCATTCCTTCAGCCAGGGCCAGGTCATGGGTTATACACACCTTCTTTATCCTGAGGAAGGCAAGGGCACCATACAATGTGGGCTTCATACACCTTTTGGGCCATGGGAAGCAAATAGGTTCCCCTGGGCCAAAAGTTGGGCATTATCGGTCAAAGGAAACCTCCCCCCAATTACTTTGTAGACATCAGTTTTTTATACATTCATGTCCATATAGTATGGTCTGCAAGCTCGTATTTTATGTATGCCAGTGGCTAACGTACAATGCCCAGCATGTATTGAATGAGATACAAAGTGTTCAGAAACTGGACTGTTCAAGTCATAAATATCAGAAATGTTCCTCTTTCATTGTTGCTTGGTGGAGGCTTCACTGGAAGGAGCCCAAACTTCAGGCCAGTTGAAGTCCTCAAAGTCCTAGACTAGGGGCCAAGCTTCTTGATCAGTTTCTATTGAAAATCTAAAGTAGTCACTGGTCATTGAGTGGTTGGTGGTGTTATGTTGAAGACCTATGGTCATGGATTTAAATCCAGCCAGATATGGATCTCAAAGATGTTTGCATTGGTTTACTATGGTTATTATAGGTTCTTCTTCTCAATGTCCATGAGAACAAACCCATGGGTGACTGAGCCTGTAGGAGTTGCTCTGATGGGAACTGTCAGAGCACTGATCGTCTCTCTTTCTACAGATTGTATCCTTGAACTGTAAACCACCAGTAAAGTAACTGGTGACCACTATGTTATACCATGCTAATTTGTGCATACTGTACTTACACAGTTGTCCTGAGAAAGTAAGTAGTAGTGAGGAGGATCCGCGATTGTCAGACCCGCTGAGAGGAGTTGTGACCCTGAGATCAAACAGGATGGTTTTGGATTCCTGCCCATGTTGTTGACTTGCTCTGCTGAAATGAGCAGTCCATAAGTGATGGTGGTCCTGGAGATTGTGTGTGGTAACCACTGTCTTATTATAGGCTGCAAGTGAACCGGTATAAGCCAAAACTTGGGATCAAGTTCTTCAGAATCACAGAAATAGCCTTAGTTACTAGGACTAGGATAGAAAAACATGGTCAGACACGAGATTCAAAAGCAAAAGTCAAAATATGGGAGGTCACACAAGTACAAAATACAGATGACGAGCCAGTCACACCTACCATAAACTTGTGGGTAGATGGGTGGTGTTGGAAGTTCATTGTTCTATGTGCACCTAGGTTAGTCTTCTATAGAGTGTCAGTCTGTAGAAGGTCAAGGGCTTCCATAATGTGGCCAAAATATCAATTAATGCCTGTTTATTATTTTTGCAGGATGAAAGTCTGGTCTTGTGTTATTAGGGGGCAATGGGGTGTCAGTACTTTGTAGGGTGTGCTAACAAGGTGTACACATGTGTTTTGATTGCCCCCATATGCATGGTCCTGCCCTGGGCCACCTCCCTTCATAACTGGTCAGTACATGACTGTTCGTTAGTATTCTGCACCGGTACGACATCCCCCATATACCGCATCCTGATAGGACTTGGTGTTACAGCCCGTGTATCGGTAAGTATGGCGTCTTTCTGTTTATTGATGTTACCATTTTAAAGGGTTGTGTTGGTTTTTACAATGTAAAATCCCGGCCTCCGACAGGATCTAATAAATCTTGTAGCTATATTGGGTTGAAAAGTTAGTTAAACTGCTGATGTGTTTCTAACATAGTTTCTTATACAGCAACAAACTCAATATGGCAGAACTTTTATTTGATCCTATCTGAGTGCTGGATTTTTTGGTCCTTATCACTTCTGTAGCCCAGGTTGCTGGTTGTGGTTGGGGTGGGGGTGGCAGTGCTGTATACTGGGACAGAACTATTCGTCTCCACAGTGAATGTGCAGATTAGGTCAGGAGTTTGTGCATATTCAAGGGAGAAGAAAAGTTCTGCCAACTTCCATAGCACCTTTCCCACCCTGGAAGCAATGTCCCCATCCTGACCAGCAACCTGGTAAAGAACGAGACATCAGCACATGGTGACTGGGTTCCAAAGCAGTTGATCCACGCAATGTCGAGATTTTAAGTATATTATATGATATTTTCTCTCTCTATTTGAAGAGGACTTGTCGCCACTCCTGACCTACCTGTTTTAATAGATACATGCATTCCCTGTGCAATGACAATTTTATGGCTCTTCGTTGTGCTATTCCTTTATTATTTCTACTAGAAGTTATGAATGAATTGCTAGCAGTCTGCAGTAAGGGTACAAACTGATGCATTTTATTGTCTTTTTGTTTAAAATGCCAAGCCCTGCAGTACCCTCAGTATATATCATGTCCCCCTACAGTGTCCTCTGTAGATATAATGCCTCTGAAGTGTCCACTATAGATGTAATGCCCTCAATGTTTCCTCTGTAGATATAATGCCCCAAATGCCCTCTGTAGAAAATTGTCATTTTCCTGAGGTGTCCACTGTAGATATAATTTTCTCCATGTGTCCTCTGTAGATATAATACCCCCGATGTGTCCTCTGTAGATATAATACCCCGATGTGTCCTCTGTAGATATAATACCCCCAATGTGTCCTCTGTAGATATAATACCCCCGATGAGTCCTCTGTAGATATAATACCCCCGATGAGTCCTCTGTAGATATAATACCCCCGATGTGTTCTCTGAAGATATAATGCCCCAAAGTGTCCTCTGTAGATATAATTCTCCCCAATGTCTCCTCAGTAGATATAATACCCCGATGTGTCTTCTGTAGATAATACCCCACTGTAGATATAATACCCCATGTGTCCCTGTAGATATAATACCCCGATGTCCTCTGTAATATAATACTGTCCTCTGTAATATAATACCCCGTGTGTTCTCTGAGATATAATGCCCAAAGTGTCCTTTGTAGATATAATTCTCCCATGTCTCCTCAGTAGATATAATACCCTGATGATGTCTTCTGTAGATATAATACCCCCGATGTGTCTTCTGTAGATAATACCCCATGTGTCCTCGTGTAGATATAATACCCCATGTGTCCTCTGTAGATATAACCCCCGTGTGTCTCTGTAATATATAATCCCCCCAATGAGTCCCTCTGTAATATAATACCCCCGATGTCCTCTGTAGATATAATACCCCGATGTGCCCTCTGTAGATATAATACCCGATGTGTTCCTGAAGATATAAATGCCCGAAAGTGTCCTCTGTAGATATAAACCTCCCCAATGTCTCCTCAGTAGATATAATACCCCATGTGTCTCTGTAGATATAACCCATGTGTCCTCTGTAGATATATAATACCCCCATGTGTCCTCTGTATATAATACCCCCGTCTGTGATTGTAGATATAATACCCCCATGTAGTCCTCTGTAGATATAATACCCCTGTGTCGATGTGTCCTCTGTAGATATAATACCCCCATGTGTCCTCTGTAGAGTGTCCTCTGTATATAACCCCAATGTGTCCTCTGTAGATATAATACCCCCATGTGTCCTCTGTAGATATAATACCCCCGATGTGTCCTCTGTAGATATAATAACCCCGTTGTGTTCTCTGAAGATATAATGCCCCAAAGTGTCCTTTGTAGATATAATTCTCCCCATGTCTCCTCAGTAGATATAATACCCCCGATGTGTCTCTGTAGATATAATACCCCCGATGTGTCTCTGTAGATATAATACCCCCATGTTCCTCTGTAGATATATAATATATCCCAAAGTGTTCCTCCATATAATCCTTCCCTCCCATGTGTCCTCTGTAGATTATATAAACCCGATGTGTCCTCTATAGATATAATACCCCGATGTGTCCTCTGTAGATATAATACCCCCGATGTGTCCTCTGTAGTATAATAACCCCGTGTGTTCTCTGAAGAATAATGCCTCCAAAGTGCCCCCTCAGATGATAATTCTCCCCATGTCTCCTCAGTAGATATAATACCCCCGATGTGTCTCTGTAGATATAATATAATACCCCCATTGTGTCCTAATGTGCTGTAGATATAACCCTGATAGTGTCCTCTGTAGACCCTCAGATAATACCCCCGATCCCCCAATGTGTTCTCTGATCTGATGATATAATGCCCCCGTGTGTGTCTGTAATCCCTCTTATAATGCTGTAGAATACCCCTATGTATGTGTCTCTGTATATAATACCTAATATGTCCTCCTGTCCTGTATAATATAATATATATACCCGGATGTGTCCTCTG
Source organism: Rhinella marina (assembly GCA_900303285.1). Lineage (NCBI taxonomy): Eukaryota > Metazoa > Chordata > Amphibia > Anura > Bufonidae > Rhinella > Rhinella marina. Next base: position 5,005 of record ONZH01016659.1, read on the forward strand.
TAAATCCCTCTGATATAATACCGATGTGTCTGTATATACCCTGATATATACTCTAAGTGTCCTATATATAATACCCCCAATGTCTCCTCTGTAGATATAATGCCGCCGATGTGTTCTCTGAAGATATAATGCCCCAAAGGTTCTCTGTACATATAATGCTCCTCATGTGTCCTCTGTAGATATAATACCCCCGATGTGTCCTCTGTAGATATAATACACCTGATGTGTCCTCTATAGATATAATACCCCCGATGTGTCTTCTGTAGATATAATACCCCCGATGTGTCCTCTGTAGATCTAATACCCCTGATGTGTCCTCTGTAGATATAATACCCCCGATGTGTCCTCTGTAGATCTAATACCCCTGATGTGTCCTCTGTAGATATAATACCCCCGATGTGTCCTCTGTAGATCTAATACCCCTGATGTGTCCTCTGTAGATATAATACCCCCGATGTGTCCTCTGTAGATATAATACCCCCGATGTATCCTTTGTAGATATAATACCTCTGATGTGTCCTCTGTAGATATAATGCCCCCGATGTGTCTTCTGAAGTTATAATGCCCCAATGTGTTTTCTATAAATATAATGCTCCTCACGTGTTTTCTATAGATATAATACCCCCGATGTGTCCTCTGTAGATATAATACCCCCGATGTGTGCTCTGTAGATATAATACCCCTGATGTGTCCTCTGTAAATATAATGCCCCCAATGTGTTTTCTATAGATATAATACCCCCGATGTGTCCTCTGTAAATATAATGCCCCTGATGTGTCTTCTGTAGATATAATGCTCCTCATGTGTCCTCTGTAGATATAATGCCCCCGATGTGTCATCTGTAAATATAATGCCCTCAATACATCCTCTCCTCTGTAGATATAATGCCCCCAATGTGTCCTCTTTAGATATAATGATCCTCATGTTTCCTCTGTAGATATATTGCACCCAATGTGTTTTCTATAGATATAATATCCCCAATGTGTCCTCTGTAGATATAATACCCCCCATGTGTCCTCTGTAGATATAATACCCCCGATGTGTCCTCTGTAGATATAATACCCCCGATGTGTCCTCTGCAGATATAATACCCCCGATGTGCCTCTGTAGATATAATACCCCCGATGTGTCCTCTGTAGATATAATACCCCTGATGTGTCCTTTGTAGATATAATGCCCCCGATGAGTCCTTTGAAGATATAATGCCCCAATGTGTCATCTCTAGATATAATGCTCCTCATGTATCCTCCGTAGATATAATACCCCTGATGTGTCCTCTGTAGATATAATACCCCCGATGTGTCCTTTGTAGATATAATGCCCCCGATGTGTCCTTTGAAGATATAATGCCCCAATGTGTCATCTCTAGATATAATGCTCCTCATGTGTCCTCCGTAGATATAATGCCCCCGATGTGTCATCTATAAATATAATGCCCCCAATATATCCTCTGTAGATATAATGCTCCTCATGTGTCCACTGTAGATATAATGCTTCCTATGTGTCCTCTGTAGATATAATGTCCCAAATGTGTCCTCTGTAGATATAATGTCCCCAATATGTCCTCTGTGGATATAATGCCCCCATTGTGTCCTCTGTAGATATAATACCCCCGATGTGTTGTTTGTAGATATAATGCTCCCCATTTGTTCTCTGTAGATATAATGTCCCTAATACAAAATCAACCCTAATCAGACACACTGCCTGGTAAGGTCGACCCTGATTAAAATGATTCCTGTCTTGTGAAAATTGGCTGCGGCATTCCAGAGAAATAAAATCATTTTTACTCCATATGCATTTAAGCAGTGCAGTGCAGTGCATCAAGGGGCAGGGCCTAGCTCCCCTGTGCACCTCAGGTTTCCAGTGCTGGCCCCACCCCTTGGTCCACTGCAGCTTATAGTTGCATAAAGAATAAATGTCCTTTTTTCTACTGCATACAGCAACCGATTTTCACAAGACAGGAGTCATTTTAATCCGCAGGATCACCCCTACCCGACAGTGTGTCTGGTTTAATAGAGTTGATACTGCTGTCATGTGTCCTTTAATTAATGGTGCTTTTCTGTAAGCTTGAAGTCATTCTTTGTTCTGCCGAGAACATCACTCGTTTCCACCGTCTCGCCATTAGCATACAAAGAGCGGTTTGCATTGTTTAGATGTTCCGTGTTTTTGGCCGCTCAGCACGCCGCTCCTCACTGTTATCAACAATATATTAAAAAAAATATGTGAGAGATAAAAGGCTTATCTGTAATCCCATCAGGCCCCTGGTTGTCGTCAAACTTTAAAGCCGGCTATTTTTACATAGTTAGAGCAATTTGTGCGGTAATCATATGCTTGATAGTCCCAGTGATCATCATTTTCATATAAAAGGGTTTGTATCCGTGCCCCGCAGCGGCAAGAAAATTCTTTGAAATTATCCCATTTTCAACCCTTTAAAAAAAAGACAAACAATTCCTCAGGGAAAAGAAGTCTGGAGTCTTGAGACACTTAAAGGTACTTATTTATGTTTGTTTTCCCCCTTTTCCAGACTTCAACATTGGAAACCCAACATCTTGACACTTGTGTAGTGAAGATAGATGACAAACCTGTTGGTAGTTACTGGTTCTCCTTGTGGAGACCCAACTAGAGTCTTGCAGGCAAAGCTCCCTGGGAAAATAGTATGCAAATGAGCTCTCCTCCAGAAGGAGTAAAACAGTCTCTCTACTGTTACCTGTAGGAGGTACTTGGAAGGTGCTAGTTCTCGTTGTGGAGACCCAACTAGAGTTTTACAAGCAATGCTCCCTGGTAAATTGTATGCAAATGAGCTCTCCTCCAGAAGGAAGAAAACAGTCTCTCTACTGTCCCCTGTAGGAGGTAGTTGGAAGATACTGGTTCTCCTTGTGGAGACCCAACTGGAGTCTTACATGCAATGCTCTCTGGGAAAACAGTATGCAAATGAACTCTCCTCCAGAAGGAAGAAAACAGTCTCTCTACTGTCACCTGTAGGAGTACTTGGAAGGTACTGGTTCTCCTTGTGGAGACCCAACTGGAGTCTTACAGGCAATGCTCAATAGCAATATACTATGCAAATGAGCTCTCCTTCAGAAGGAAGAAAACAGTATTTCTACTGTCATCTATGCAAATGAGCTCTCCTCAAAAAGGAAGAAAATAGTCTCTCTACTGCCACCTGTAGGTTATTGTGTGAGTCAATGCTGCCTTTTTCTGGCATTTTCCTTGAACTTTGGGCCAAAATCCCAGCCCACTGGTTGGTAAATACATAGTTCCTCTGGAAAGTTGTGTACGGCAGAGGTTCTCCCCAGCCAGTAGCAAGGGGGATAAGAAGAACTTCAGATGAGCCCCCTCTCTCCAAGGGCTCCATAGCAGCTGCATTGCCTGACAGAAAGATATGTATGCCCATGCACTGGAGACTAATTTTTTAATGGATACCCCAGAGCTGTACACATAATTAGTGTTGATCGAGCACCAAAGTGCTCGGGTAGAACACTAGGTGATGCTCAGGTCTACAGAGCACCCAAGCACAATGGAAGTCAATGGGAGAACCAGAGCACTAAACCAGGCACCCCCTGCTCTGAAGAGGGGAGGGTGTCTGGTTCATAGGAAAAGTTCAGAAAATGATGGAAACACCAGTGAAATGGTTTGGGAACAGCATGAGGAGGATGTCTGGTTGCATCTTAGACTTTTAAGTATTTAGGATGTTCAAACATTATACAGCGCAGGTAATGTTGCCTTGATTAGCGACAGAAAAAATGACACTGGATGTCAGGTATATAGGATACAGAAACGTTATAATGCACATGCTGCGCAGGTGGTGTTTAAGTCAGGCAAACTTGCGCTATTTTGGCCCCCCCATGAAAACAAAAATATTGCAGCCAGATATAACAATAGTCCTTAAAAGGACTTTGGGGTCTTTTCAACAGAACAATTAGCCCTGCCTAGCCAAATCCTATCCCTACACTATCTGTCCCTCCTTCCAGCAGCTCTCCCTGACTAAGACTGAGCCGGGTCACATGTCACCGGGTGCTATATAACACCCAATGACGCGTTCCCGACCAGCCAATCACTGTAATGCCAGTAGCCAACATGGCTACTGCATTACAGTGAATGTCAGTACCTCACCGCACGCTAATTGGCTAATTAGCATGGGGAGAGGGGACTCGAGCAGCTGAACACCGCGTGGTCCCGAGCGCTGACATGCTCGGCCAAATATCGTATTCAGCCGAGCATGCTCGCTTATCACTACACACAATGCTTCTGATTGTGAGATTGTGGGGGTCTGATCCTTACTTCTCTAAGTACGGCACTTCCCCTGAACATGTGAAATATTAAACCTTTCTGTTCATAATGTCTCCCAGCCGATCCCTTGAAGTGGATGACAAACTTTAAAGGCTATGTACACTTTTGGGGGAAATTTTTATTATTATTATTGCATTATACTCATTTTGAGCTAAAAATCATTTTTTAAATTGTTCTTTATTACAAATATGGAGCCTTTATTTCCGTATAGGGCTGAGAGGCTCTAATAGAGGGATCTGAATTTTCTCTCTGTTCCATCACGCAGCTCACCTGACGACTCCTTAGAGAAGGAAGGAAGGTTTATTAGATGAACGGATTGAAAGTAAAAAGTATCACACAGCTAGATAAACAGTTAACCCTTTGTGATAGATTGGCTCAATATTTTTAATAAAGACCTATTGAAGAAAAGATTTCGAGCCCAAAATGAGTAAAACAAAATAGCCTCCAAAGTTGTACATAGCCTTTAACGTCCTGCTGATGACGGGGGAGGGGGGACACCAGATGAAGTCTTGTCTTTCTTTTGTGGGGTTTTAATAATAGATTCCAGAACATAAACTGATGATTTGAAATGTTCCGAAAACCTTCTCCTGGAAACTCTCGGCATGTCACAAACAATCCGCTTTCTTGCGTGTGCCTACTACCCCTGATTAGATCTGCTAGTTGACTGTGCCGAAGGTCGAATGAGGTTACAGCAGCCTGACTTGGATTTTTATGTTCCTCCAGAGTCAAGGAGAGAAATTTTTCTTAAAGTGTTAATACAGATGTAGCAGGGCTGAATATTCTTACTGTTAGAATACAGATGTAGTAGAGCTGGAGGATGGAATGTAGGCAGGACATTGGGAATTATTAATGGGCGTAGCTGGGGGGGGCACTTACTCTGAGCACAGATTTCCAGGCTGTTGTAACATGATACATGGAGCAGCTCTATTGGCATGGATGGGGGTATGAGGATTTGGCATTTCTGGAGCCCTAAGCAAACTTATTTCTGGGGCGCCTTGTTGGACCGCTAAGCTCTGCGTAATTTGGGGTTCTCCCATGATTAATGTACAAAATGAAAATCAGACATCACATAGTACATGACAATCTCTTGCTAACAAAACTAGAATCAGCCCTGTACCTCACATGGATCCAGAGATCTCCACATTCATTGTTCCAGATGTTCTGCTAGATTTATTACCATACCAGCTGGCAGCTCAGGGGCGTTTCCTTTTCAGGAGGCGTGTCCTTTTGGCTGCAGCCGGTGGCAGCTGATAGAATTGAGCCTGTGACCCTGTGTTAGGCCTCTTTTACACTAGCGGCAGCACGGATCTGGCAGGTGAAGGGTGCCGCCGGATCCGTGCTGCCGCAGGGACATGTGTGGGGCCGGAACCGCGCTCCGGCCCCACACATGTCACACAGTACAGACACACACACACAGACATATACAAATGCACATACATAATTACATGCTCCCGGCAGGTCTCCACAGCGCAGGAGGAGCAGGACGGCGCACACATAGAACGATTCCCCACAGCGCCCTCTGCTGGGCGCCAGGTGGAATCTTCCTATGTGTGCGCCGTCCTGCTCCTCCTGCGCTGTGGAGACCTGCCGGGAACATGTAAGTATGTATGTGTATTTGTATGTGTATATGTCTGTGTATGTGTATGTCTGTATGTGTGTATGTATGTATGTGTGCAGGTGACGGATCCGTCATAAACTCCATTGAAAGTCAATGGAGGACGGATCCGTTCACAATTGTGTCACACCAAACGGATCCGTCCCCACAGGGGCGTAGCTAAAGGCTCATGGGCCCTGGTGCAAGAGTTCAGCTTGGGCCCCCCTTCCCTCAGTACTTTGTGGCCAGGGGCAGGGAGCACATAGCCTTCATGCTGCCTGAGGCAAAAATTTAAATGCTCCAAGCCCCCCCATGCCAAATTCTTGTCCTAACCAATTCCCTCCAGCCAGAGGTGTAACTTGACCTGCATGCACTTTATACTGTAATTCTGGAGTCTTCTTATGCGGTACAAGGGTCTTTGGGCCCCCTCAGGCTCCTGGGCCCGGTAGCGACTGCTACCTCTGCACCCCTATAGCTACGCCCCTGCGTCCCCATTGACTTTCATTGGGGTCATGACGGATCCGTCTTGGTGCGGATACCTGGACAGCATGCTGCGGTTTGTTCTCCGGTCTGAAGACGGAATGGAATGCTTTTAGGAGCATTCCGTTGTCTTCAGTTCAGTTTTGTCCCCTTTAACAATGAATGGGGACAAAACTGAAGCGTTTTATTCCGGTATTGAGCCCCTATGACGGAACTCAATACTGGAATTATAAAACGCTAGTGTGAAAGTAGCCTTATCTGCCTTCTGCTTTAGAGATATTAAAAAAGGTCTAAAGCTTCATAAAATCACTTTGTATGTCACAGGGATAAAGTCCACTTGTCAACACTCTTCGAACTTTACAGCTTTTGTTCACGAAACATAGTGAGATTGAAACCACGGCTAATTAAAAGCAATCTGGATGCATCAAGTTGAAGTTGAGAATTATCCTTAAAGGGGTATTCTGGTTACCATAAATATAACTAGACTAACTCATCATCAATCATTACCTCATATAATGTCAATTTCACATATTTACTGTTCAGTAGTTATAAAAGTACTTTTCTTCCGTTGTTACCCACTGTGTTCCTCATAAGTTACCATGGCACCGACCTGTAGTTCTGAGCCTTTGTCAGGTCGAGCATGCTCAGTGTGTTGCTATCAGTTCTCTAGCTAAATGTCAGTGTGCTGCTGATTACTGAGTAGAGGGGGCGTGTCTGCACTGTGATATCAGGCAGCCAATCAGTGAACAGCAACATTCATGAACAAGCAGAAACTCACAGCAGGAAAGCTAGGCATTGTGGGGATTGTAGTTTTGTTAAGGAAGGAGCCATGATACTCTCAGTGTACTGCAGGCTCACACAGGAGCTAGACAAGTGGATTGCAAGGTAAATTGAAGCTCTGGTTATATGTATAGCTATGGGTTCTGGTTACCGGAATACCCCTTTAATTCTGACTCCGCCATCTGATAATAAGATGACTGCTGACGCCTCCCGCAGTGGACAGGAAACAAATGATGTAGAAATAAAAAAAAAACACCAAAAATATGTTTAAAAAACAAAGTTCACTGATGCACAATACACAGATTCTGTTCTGGAGTTTTTAGGTTATTTTTTATAACTTTTTTTAAATTTTATTTACTTTTTTGTTTTGTTTTGCTTTCTAAAAATTGAAATTCTCCTCTATGAGCTGACAAGCAGGGTACGCCAGCACCACAGAATACTACTATTAATTATGGATGAAGCCTGACAGCCTGAGGTGCAGAAGGAGGACACTGCTAGGGAAAGAAAGTAAAGAAGAGCAGACTGAGCGCCTGTAGCGTTGAGAGTCATCGTGCCGGGAAGTCCACCACGTAGAGAAATCGTTTCCACCTGGAGGGATGGCGCCTGCACATCCACAACACAAAGCGTGAAAGACGGCACAGGCCTGAACAGCGCTGCTCTGTACACGCCAGGAATACCGCATCATGTACTTAAAGGAAATGTGTCACAAAAGTTTTATCTGCTAGGAACACAAATCCTTTTTTTCTAATCTTTTTTTATTTTATGATTGTAGTTTTTTTTTAATTTTATTTCCGTAACATTATTATGGGGGCAGCCATCTTGCCTGAGCATTTACAAAGCGTTAAAAAAAATATACGTTTACGGCAGCCCCATGGGCCATAGACACGATCGTCAGGATTGAACCCTATTGACTTCTGTGGGAGAGTTTTCTAGGTCCTGTGACCTGTACAGAGGTCATTGTACAAGGAAGGAATAGATAAGCTCTGAAAATTACCTATTCTGAATGGAGGATCCAGTCTTATCTTTACAGGGAGGTGGTATCATTACAGGCAGGATTAGAATGACAGATAAGCAGGTAACTACAGTAAAGTGATCTGTACAGACCAAGAAGTGGCGCTGTCTGAAAACTGCAGGATTTTATGGTTTTAGTTTCAATAAAAAAGGTGACCTGAAAAATTAAAAGTGACAACAAAAATTATTTAAAAATAATTTAAAGTGATTTAAAAAGCAAGTCATTTTCTGCTGACACATTCCCTGTAAAGAGGACTTGCCACCTCTCCTGACATGTCTGTTTTAGTAACTACTTGCATCCTCCACGTAATAACAATCTGGAGCATCTGTTCTTATGAATCAATGTTGAATGGTTCCTCTGTTATTACTTCTAGAAAATATGAATAAATTAATAGCCTTTAGAGGTATTCCGTTATTCATTCTGTCATAATAGAAGTCTATGGGCTCCATAACGGATTCGTCCAGTCTCCGTTATACAGGGAAGTCCTCTCCAGCATAATGGTGACCGGACAAATCCGTTTTGCAGCCCATAGACTTCTATTATGACGGAATGAATAACGGAATGTCTCTAAAGTGATGCATTGCATCATAAAATTGCATTATGGTTCGTGGTAACGGAATCCATAACGCAATTCACCTTTTACCACCAAACGAAATGTGAACGAATTTCAACATATGAAATTCACTCATCTCTACTAGCAATACGTAATATGTTTTTTTTATTGTTTATAAGTTTTTATATGTAAAATTGGGAAAGTGGGTTATATAAAATGTTAATATTTTGGTGTTTTTCTAAAGTTTTTCTTTTTTTTTTCACTTTTTACAAACTATTAGCCCAAAGGGGTAGAACCTGGGATCTTTTCATCCCTTGTCCCATTCACTCTTTTAGAGCTCTATTTGGGTGAATAGGATCTTACACTCTCCCTGCTGCACTGGGCTTTGTGCACACAGCAGCAGGGAGCTTACCATGGCAGACAAAGGCTTCAGGAGTGTCCTGGCTGCCATGGTAACCGATCGAGCCCCGTGATTACACTTCTGGGGCTCCGATCAGAAGCTACCACTGAACTACCAATGGAGGGGAGGAGGGGACCTTGTGATCACTGCCACCAAGGATTATAATACTGGAGGTTTGGGGGGTGCACTGCGCCACCAATGAATTTAATTACCCTCTTAATACAAGTATAGATGGTCTCAATGACTGGGATCTCGCCTCACTGCGCCAATTAACCCTTCAGGTGCGGCACCTGAGGGGTTAATTGCTGCGGTTTGCGAGATCGCCGCTTCCTGTTATTGAGGCCGGCCGCCGGCTATGTGATGTGGCCGGCAGTCTATGCTCATATTAGGAGGTTAATTAAATTCATTGGTGGTGGAGGGAGGGACTCTTTCCTTCTCCACTGTGCCCCGGACGTTTTAGAGGCAGTCAGCACTTAAAGGGGTTGTCCCACGAAAAATATTCTACAGTTTTCAAACCAGCACCTGGATCTGAATACTTTTGTAATTGCATGTCATTAAAAATTTTGTATAGCTACTGAGCTATTCAATAAAATGTATCTGTATAGGACTACTTATTTTCTTATTTCTTTGACCTGGTCACTGAGCAGGCCGCACATGCTCAGTTTCAACTTTTAACTGCCTCCTGAACTGTGATAGGTAGATCATGGACACGCCTCCTAAGCTGTGATAGGTAGATCATGGACACGCCTCCTGAGCTGCAGCAGAAAAGACTCTCCTTTTTAGCTGCCAGCTTGATATAAATCTAGTAGAGCAATGAATGAGGAGATCTCTGGATCCATGTGAGGTACAGGGCTGGTTCTAGCATTATTAGAAAGAGGTTGTCCTGTACTATATGATGTCCAATTTTCATTTTTTACATTATTCGTGGGATAACTCCTTTAAGTACAACTTCCCCTATGACGTCACTAAACATACCACAGTAATTAAGAAACGGCGATATAGCTATATCGCTGTTTCTTAACATCGCGGTATACCGTTAATACCAGTATATCGCCCAACCCTGTACCAATATAGTATGATTCTCTAAGTAGAAGTTACACAACCAGTGATGGAAGCCACTAAATTAAGAAGAAAATTTTCAGTTAATAATCGGTCCTCTGCGAGAAGCTTAAATACGACATCAAAGCTCGGGGATTGTCAGGGATTTCTCAAAACACAGAGCTCCATCAGTGGTAAAGCTCCGAATTTGTGTTATTTTTCTTATTTTTTACCAGGAGGTAATTTGTTTAGAGGAATGTTCTTCTTAATTATTTTTCCTTATCGTAGAAGACACACACACACACACACACAAAAAAAACTCTTACAAATCGGGGATAACGGAATTAATTTCAGTGATAAAAACACAACAAAAACTTTTTTTTGTTGTGTTTGAGCTTTGACTGTTACAAAGTATCATTTCAATGTATCATTTCTAACAAGGAAATTCTACTTGTAAAATGGCTGCAATTATAAGGGGGACCGAGACCTTCTCTTGGGAAGAAGGCAAAATATCCAGGGGGTAACAGTGAGATAACAGCGAGCTACAGGATCTATATAGAATCCAGCCCTCAGGCCGCTTTCACATGAGCGTATTTGTAATCCGTATACGGCCCGGATTTTATGTACCGGAATCCACTGCTAATGTTAACCCCTTTCAGGACCCTGGGATTTTCTATTTTTGCGTTTTCGTTTTTCATTCCCCCCCCATTCACATAGACTTATGAGGGCTTATTTTTTGCGGGACAAGTTGTACTTTCTAATGGCGCCATTTACATTTACATCTCATGTAGTGGGAAGTGGAAAAAAAATTCCAAATGGAGTAAAATTGGGAAAAACGCAATTCTGACGTGGTAAAATTGACCTGTTATCTTCATTCTCCAGGTCAGTACGGTTACAAAGATACCACACTTGTATAATTTTTCTTGCGTTTTAATACTAAAAAATTTTTTTTTGAGAAAAAACCTTTGAGAAAAAAATGTTATCACCATATTCTGACCCCTATAACTTTTTTGTAGTTATGTGTACAGGACTGTGTGAGGGCTAATTTTTTGCGGGACAATCTATACTTTTCAGTGATAGCAATTTGAAGTGTGTGCGACTTTTTGATCACTTTTTATAAAAAAAAAATATTGGGGAGTTGGTGACAAAAAATCTAGAATTGGGTGTTTTTATTTTTTTCCCGTTACGCAATTTACCGTATGCCATTAATATTGTTATATTTTAATTTTAATGGCATTTTCGCACACGACGATGCCCATGATGTTTATTTTTTTTATTGATCAAGTATTTTTATTTATATTTTAAGGAAAGGGGGGTGATTTGTACTTTTATATTTTTTTATTTATAAAAACTTTTTTTTTAACTTTTTATTTTAAGTCACCTTAGGTGACAATAACTGGCCATCATTAGATTGCCCATAGTGTTCTTTGATGGCTATATAGCCATCATTGAACACGCCATTTGCTATATAACAATACAATGCTGCCACCTAGTGGCTTTTTTGGTATATACCTGAGATAGGCTCCGAAGCCTGCTTAAAGAGGACCTTTCACGGTTTTGAATTACTGTAGATAAATACCTCTTGTCCCGGGGTACCCCCCGCTGATGCTGCCACTCTGCCTAGTTTTTTAAAATACAGCTCCTACTCCCCGCTGTGCCCGCCTGTAGTTTTCGCGCTCAGTATGTAAATACTGAGCATCGGTACAGGGAGGAGGAGACGCCGGCATTTCTCAATGGGCGTCTCCTTCTCCCTGGCTGTGCCGCGATCCAATCACAGCGGAGAGCGTCACAGCCAGGGAGAAGGTGAGTTTTTTTTTTTCTCCCTGGCTGTGACGCTCTCCGCTGTGATTGGATCGCGGCACAGCCAGGGAGAAGGAGACACCCATTGAGAAATGCCGGCGTCTCCTCCTCCCTGTACCGATGCGCGAAAACTACAGGCGGGCACAGCGGGGAGTAGGAGCATCAGCGGGGGGGTACCCCGGGACAAGAGGTATTTATCTACAGTAATTCAAATCCGTGAAAGGTCCTCTTTAAGGCTTCAGTTTATTTTGGTACTGTAACAGGTTCCCCGATCTCAGCCAGGGAACGCTGTTACCGGACTGGAAGCATGCGGCTTCCGCTTCCGGGCTGCTCAGATGCCGTAGTCACATTTGACCACGGCACCTGAAGGGGAAAATGTATGCGATCAGCGTTATGGCTGATCGCATACATGCGCTGCTATGTCTTTGCTATTTAAAATAGCAAAAACCTGCATGTGCAAGCGGGTGCCATGTTTTGGGACCGGACTTCCGCCGTACATGTACTGTGGAGGTCCTTAATGCGTTAATGAATAGAGATATTCACATGGAAATCTGCAGTATTTTGGAAGCAGATACGCCCATTACAGTCTATGGGAATGCATCAAAAATGCAGGGAGGAAGGAATACGTATGTAAATCCTGATGAAATACTGAAGCAATACTGATGACAATACTGATGGTATATCACCTGGAATCCGTGTGCAATCCAGAGCCAGAATACGGACGGATTGCAATACGCTCATGTGAAAACGGCCTTAGGATAGGAACAGGAGGTCATGACAGATACTGAAGGTCCACAGGTGAATAATAGCCATGTGCAGGGTCTGGTAGGTGGGTTAGTGGAGTCGTTTTTTATTCCCAGGATAGCAAATGGTTGGTTGAGTTTTTTTGCTTTCACCCTTGCCTACTTTAAAAGGGTTGTCCAGAAGCATGATAACATGACCATTGTTCGTATGATACAAAGTAAAGCACTTAGCAATTTGTTTCCATTGGAGTCTGTGGGGATTATACTATGCTCCTATGGAGGACAGAGGCTGCCGCAAGCACACTCCAGCTCCCCCAATCCTCCCTAGGGGGAGCCGGTGCATGGTCGGGAGCGCACATTCCCGTTTTTAACCTCCTCAAAGGCTGTAGACATATTTGCTTCCAATTTTGATTTATAAATTTAGATGTATTTTGAGCTAAAAGAAAAAGGTTTTGCTTGGTTTGGCTTCTGCAGCTTTTGTGCTTCACTGTACACTGCAGGCTGCAGACTGCCATTCTTTGATTAATCCAGACCGGCTAAATGATCTTAATGAGTTCAGCTGTAATTTGGTCGTATGCAGTACCCCAGAACAGGGTACTTGCAAATTGATTTGATGTTATTTAATCCGTTCATGCTTTGTTTTATGCATTCTATGTATTCCAAAAAGCCGTCTACAGGTGGAACTGCTTATATTAGGCTACTTTCACATCAGCATTTTTGCTGAATCTGGCAGGGATTAGCAAAAACGCTTCCATTATGAACGCTTCCATTATGAATTAACTTGCTCTTCCCTAGAAGTATGGTTTCTGTGAAGGCAGACAATACCAATCACTCTACGTGCCAGCGGCTATTGCCGCAGAGTTACACTTCGCATAAAGTAAAAAATTAACTCTCTTGGAACGCAGTAATGCGAAAATGAAAACACATATGGCACTAAGGGGTTAACATGGACTAAAGCGCATTATTATCTGTAAACGTGGTCTTCCTTCCATGACAGTGCAGAATCCTCCCGGGTTCACAAACATTTCCTGGTTCCGTCGCGGTCCCCCACAATCCCTTGCACCCAGACAAATGCCGGCATTTATCCTCAATGTGATTACAGTTTTGAAAACCAAAGAAAGATTTCCTGTGGCTTCCGATGGGCTCTAATGGACTGAATCAAATCCTTCAAATGAGGCAGTTTGCGGTATTGATAAAGCTGAGATCTGCGATGTAAATGAATTGTATAATGACATAATTACAGAGGGACGGGAACAATGACAATCCGGCCGGCAGATTCTCTCCTTACTGCAGATGTATTCTCCATCCTCACATGAAACTGTGGAAAATCTGGGATTTTATTCCATTTCATGATGGACGGACTGATGATGCACGCAGTGGCGTAACTAGAAATAACTGGGCCCCAAAGAAAATTTTCTATTGGGGCCCCCTCCCCCAACAACTTCTTTGCAGCCCCCACTCTGGCAGCTAGTCAAGATCGCTCTCTCTTTCCATTTCCTCCACGTATATTCTATATGTCATGTCACTGTGTATACTGTTGTGGGGGCCTTGACAATAAAATCTTTTAGTCTTCCTCCTGGGTGGGCCCCTTCTGAGTTTGGGCCCCTAAAGCACCTGTTTCCCCTGCTACCGCTATAGCTATGAACCTGGAGCCATATTGGTTTTCCACCTTCAATTAACCCCCTAACTATTTTGCCCCAGTCCAGCTCCAGCAGTGGCAAAAGTAGATAACCGGAGGAGGGAGCGGGTGCTTTAGATGCTGCTACCTCCTGAATGGTAGCAGGTAGAAACATGCAACTGGTATTGTTTGAAAATAGACATTCCAAGCTTTCAGACAATACAGACAAAATGACAGCAATATGTTCAGGACAGAGGAAGATATCACTGATAGAAATCGGGATTCTGTGAATGCAGCTGAAAATGAAAGTAAAAACAGGTTTTAAACGCAAAATTATTCCCGACTTGATTTCTAAAAGTGATTTCTCCTCTGTTTAGCTGTCATTTTGGTCTTGTATGAAAGCCAGGACTGTCAGAGTCAGCTTTCAGACAAGACCAGTTGCATGTTTCTAGATGCTACCATTGAGGAGATAGCAGCATCGAAAACAGCCCCCCTCCCCCGCCCTGCAAAACAGGGGGTTAACGGGTTTTCTGGGACTATTATATTGATAGCTTATCCGGAGAATAGGTCATAACTATCTGATCAGTCAGGGTCTGACAGCCATGCACGTCCCCTTTATTGATTACCGCCATATATTTGCTAGTGGCCATGCCTGGTACTGCAGCTCATTCCTATTAAAGTGAATGGGACTGAGCTCCAATACAAGGCTCAGCCACTATCAGAAATGTCACGCTGTTCCTGGCAACTAATGTAGGAAGACTAGACCTGTGGCCCCTAAAGCTATCTTTCTTAAACCCCATCAATGCCTCCCTAAAGAATGCAGGCTCCGTAGCCCCACCACAGTAGTGTCAGCCACATGCTGCCCCCTTCTAATGATGCTGTTCCCTGTTTAGTTGTCCTTTGACAACCATATCCTTCTGATGAAGTGGGACCCAGAGAGCCAGACATGTGTTCTGACTGTAAGGGACCACATGTGGCCCCCAAGCCACAGCTTACTCATCCCTGTTCTATGGAGCTTCTTTCTTAACTTTCCACTTGGCTCAACATATCCCAAGAATTTTGCGATACTCTGTCACAAGATGTCTATCATATATGTGTTTATCCTATATCTGTCTATGGACGGAATTGCAGCCTCTCAAGGAATTTACTAACATGTTGCAATATTATATTGAATTTGGTGAGAAATTGGTGTCCTTAAAGGGTTTCTGTCACCAGTTTTTTTCGGTATGAATCAGGCTGACATTAGAGATGTGCTAATGTCACCTGATTCCAAATATATATCTGTTTTATTTACTGGTGCCCCCATTTTTATATAAAATTAACTTTTATTTTATGCTAATAAGGCCTCTAGGTGCAAGGGGCGTTACCCCTGCTCCTAGAGGCTCTGTTGATTGACAGGCCCAGGCAGAGAAGAAACACTCCATTCACCATAGCTTGCAAGGACCTTCAATGATGTCATGACCATGTGATCAGTCACATGGTTTAGGAGGAGACAGGCTATTTGTGTGATCCTAACCATGTGACTGATCACATGGTCATGACATCATTGAAGGTCCTTGCAAGCTATGGTGAATGGAGTGTTTCTTCTCTGCCTGGGCCTGTCAATCAACAGAGCCTCTAGGAGCAGAGGTAACGCCCCTTGCACCTAGATGCCTTATTAGCATAAAATAAAAGTTAATTTTATATAAAAATGGGGGCACCAGTAAATAAAACAGATATATATTTGGAATCAGGTGACATTAGCACATCTCTAATGTCAGCCTGATTCATACCGAAAAAACTGGTGACAGAAACCCTTTAAAGGGGTTTTCCTATTGGCTACATCAATGGCATATCTCTAGGATATGCCATCAATGCCAGATAGGTGCTCCTATATCATTCCCCCTGAAATGAAGAACACAAGGCACATGTGCTGTGGCTCTCCATTCATGACTAGTTTCAAAAATAGCTGAGCAAGCATGTTTTGCTGTTCTTTTGAAATCCCATAGCTGTGAATGTAGAGTGCACCCTGAAGGCACAGTTATCTCTTAGTTTACCGCTATGGGAGTGCCGGAAATAGCTGAGCCTGCGCTTGCCTCCATATTTGCGTGATTTCCATAGCAGTGAATGGAGGGTGGCAGCACATGTGCGGCTGTTCTCTGTTCACTTTGGGGGCCTGTTCTGGAGGGGGTACCAGAGTTGGGACCTGCACCTTTCTGGCCATCAATGTCCCAGGTGGGAATACCCCTTTAACTAAATTTGAGCTAAGGTAAGGCCATGAGCCATTCCCTGCAGTCCGCCCCCCACCACAAGTGGTAGCATGCCTCAGCAATAGTCTATCACTTTAGAACGTTCTTTTAATCAAGTCGATACAAAGTTGCAGAGAGTCAGGAAAAAGTCGCCTCCCCAGCAGGTAATGCGCACCTAATGCGAGTGTATGACACGGGTGAATATTTTGTGCCTTTGATTTAGTAGCATCTTAAAATAATCAGCTCCTTCTCTTCTTTAGCACTTGGCGAGATAATGGTTTTATTAGAGACTGTCATTCATAATTTATGAATCGCCTCTCCAATTCGATGGCTCCCCGCGCTGTGTCCCGGGCTCGGAGCAGTACACAGTCTAATTGCCATTGTTTACAAATGGTTCCACTTGGGGAGAGCTCTGGCTGCATTTGATAAGTACGATGGGAGAGATGGGAAGATAATGACTAATTCATGCTCTCAGCCATTCAGAACATTTTGACAGGATCATTTATAACTTCCAGATATTATGCACTAAGTAAAATATCATCAACCCTGAAAAACAGCACTGAGCGGCGAGAGCTGATCTGCTCGCAGAGCACTATGTGGACTTCTGAACGATTGTACTCGTAACATGCAAGCGGCCTTACCCAAGACAACCTCCAGCAAGTCTTCTTTTCCGGATCTACAACGTGGCTGCAGTTCCCTAAGAAGAATGAATTGCTGCACTGTGCATGCTTCACAGCTGGGGACTGTGGGCCATAGCCTTCTAGGTGATTCTATGGTTGGGGACCCCTCCAGACCCCCATGCAGAGCCATTTGCTAGGATGCAATCCAAACCTATATAGGCACTGCCCAGGAGGCATATTTTACTAGTTCGGGAGTCTTTCATGAATAATTACAATCCCTATTCCTTCTTAGGCAACTGAAGATGTGTATCTGATGTGCTACAGCCACAAATATTATGTCTAAGGCCTCATTCACACGGACATTGTTGGCCTGTGCCCGTGCTGCGGACTGCAAATATGCGGTCTGCAATGCATGGGCACCGACCATGAGCCTGCTGTACGCAGACAGGGATCCATTCACTTGAATTGTGTCCGCAATCCGCATCCGACAGTCCACAACGCAAAAAAATAGTGCATGCACTATTTTTTTGCGGTGTGGAGGCATGGACATAAAACCCCAAAAATGACTTTGTCTGCATCCAAATGGCCGGTGCCTGTATATTGAGGACCCACAATACGGACACTGGCCAACAACTGCCGAGTGCATGAGGCCTAAACCATGTTTCATGGTGTCTTTCCTTCTCTCTGCTGGTTACTAAGGGTGGATTTAGAAGAACCAATAATTGTCCAGATTATTGGGAACCACTGTTCCGGTGAACGCTCGTTCCCGACAGGGGTGCACCTAGCCTTTTTGCTGCCTGAGGCGAAAACTGAAACTGCGCCCCTCCCCCCCTTCCGAATGCCAATTTCTTAACCTAACCGCTTCCCTTCAGCCCATGTCCCTTTGATGGCCCCCCTTTTGCCCCTACCTGGTGCTGCCTGAGGCGATCGCTTCACCTGGCCTCAATGGTGGTGCACCCTTGGTTTCCCGATCATCTGGCCCTCTAAATGTGCCGCCAATCACCCAATGAATGAACGCTCCAATCATCGTTCCTGAGCAGCAGATCGTGCGGTCTAAACAGTGATCTGCTGCCCAGAAACAATGATTCTGTATGGGGAGAAGGGATCGATATAGGAATCCTCATACTGTGAAGGAGATCGCTGCATGTAAATACGTAGCAGTCTCCACTGAGTGGGCAGCCGTCTGTCGGGAAGGAACGCTCCATTGGCCCGTCTAAACTCACCTTTAGATGGCAGACTTTTTTGTGTGTTGCTTTTACGCTGCCCAACACTTAAACTGGGTTTAGACGGGCCGACAGAGGAGCCGATTGCTGGGAAAAAAGCTGCTTGTTCAGTGAAGGAGAAAGCTGTATTTACATGATACAGTGATCTCCTTCACAGTATGAAGACGAGGACCGCTATAGTGATCCCTTGTCCCTATACAGAATTGTTGTTTCTGGTAGGAGATCACTGTTTAGACAGACAACAGGATCAGCTAATGAATGAGCAAGTCGCTTGTTCATCGGCGGCGCGTTTACATGGCAATATTATCGGGAATGAGCGTTCACAGGAACTGTCATTCCTGATAATGTGGACCATTACTGGTTCGTTTAAATCCATGGAGATACACATATAGAATAGACATCTCATGACAAAATATCACAAAATCATGTTGTTTTGAAAATATTGTTATCTTGGGACATATCCAGCTAAGAGGGATGTTATGGAAGGACAAATCTTTAGCTCTGACCCCACCCTTCCCTCCTGAGGAGTTGGCCATTGGCTGTCTCATCCAGATGCAGAATGAATGGTGAGGTGACCAGTCATGTCCACTTCTCTCTCCATTCACTTCTATGGGAGTCAGCAAAGCAAAAGTGCCCAGCTGTTTCCATGTCTACCACAGAACTGAATGGAGGAAGCACCTCTCCATCTGAATGCAGAAGAAACTTCACCATGTAGGGGGAGAGTCAGGAAATCCCTGTTCTGAAGAAAGATGCAGGCCCCAGAGCTGAGATCCACATCTATTATACATTTGTGAAATATCCTGCCATAAATGTCTAAGACAGGAGTACCCCTTCAAATATTCAATGTACACTCACTGACAATAAATAAATCTGGCATCGGGAAGGAGATGTTGGAATGAAGTTTTCTCTGTGTGACTGAAATGATGAGAAATGGAAGAGATTCCAATATTAGAGGAAGGAGAAGATTATTGAGCAAACTGTACAATTGAAAGGAGGCTCTAAGACCTTGTTGAGCACCTCTAGCCTGGATACAAGATGAGATACGCCCTCTATCCTGGAGACAAGATGAGATACGTCTCTTGCCTGGATAAAAGATGAGATACAGCCTCTAGCCTGGATACAAGATGTGATAAGGCCTCAAGCCTAGATACAAGATGAGATACGGCCTCTAGCCTAGATACAAGATGAGATATGGTCTCTAGCCTGGATACAAGATGAGATATGGCCTCTAGCCTAGATACAAGATGAGATATGGTCTCTAGCCTAGATACAAGATGAGATATAGCCTCTGGACTGGAGACAAAATGAGATACAGCCTCTAGCCTGGATACAAGATGAGAGACGGCCTCTAGTCTGGATATAAGATGAGTTACAGCCTCTTGTCTGGATAGAAGATGAGATACGGCCTCTAGCCTGGATTCAAGATGAGATACGACCTCTAGCCTGCTACAAGATCATAGATGCCTCTAGCCTGGATACAAGATGCGATACAACCTCTAGCCTGGATACAAGATGAGATATGGCCTCTAGCCTGGAAACAAGGTGAGATACGGCCTATTGCCTGGATACAAGATGACATAAGGCCTCTTGCCTGGATACAAGATTAGATATGGCCTATTGCCTGGATACAAGATTAGATACGGCCTCTTGCCTGGATACAAGATGAGATACAGCCTTTTGCCTTAATACAAAATGAGATACAGCCTCTTGCCTAGATACAAGATGAGATACGGCCTATTGCCTGGATACAAGATGAGATATGGCCTCTTGCCTGGAGACAGGATCAGATACAGCCTCTAGCCTGGATACAAGATGAGATACGGCCTCTTGCCTTAATACAAGATGAGATACGGCCTCCAGCTTGGACACAAGATGAGATACGGCCTCCAGCTTGGACACAAGATGAGATACGGCCTCCAGCTTGGACACAAGATGAGATACGGCTTCTATCCTGGCTAAAAGATGAGATACGGCCTCTAGCCTGGATACAAGATGAGATATGGCCTCCAGCCTGGATATGATGCGCCCCTTCTCAAAGTATGTCAGTTGGGCAAAATGTCTTTGAATGCATAATAGAGGCATATCGAGCAGTCTGCGATCCCTCACAAAGGGGTACATTATCCAAATGTGTCCTTTGAAAGCCTTTTTATAGCGCAGTGGGAGAAGCACTTTTACGTCTTCTTGTGGAAAGATCCAGTGTCTAATCAGACTGCACCTGTAATCATAACTGCATGCCCAGATTTGCAGATATCCATTTCTATCTGGATGCATTAATACTTTTTATGTCAGTGAGTATATTTAGATTTTATAAGTGACGTTTATCTCCCAAGCAATGACTGGTGGGTAATGGGTAGAGGCTCCCCATAGATGAGTTTAAGTCTCTGGAACCTGACAGCAGTACAACACATATTGCCCTGATGGTGGTCTTGATGCACCTACATCTCCCATTCTTTAAATGGGTGTGGGCTACTAATGCAACGTGCCGCCCCCCAGGGCCGATAGTGTCCCAGGTCTATAGGAATGCCGAGTGGTGTGGCCCTTAATAGTCTCTATGTCTGTTAAGGTGCTCCTACCTGGATACAGCCAATCTCCAGGGTTAGGCTCCGAAACAATAAAGGGGGATAGTAAATGGTGGAGGTGGAGAATAAATATGGAGTCCAGACCTTGATAAACTTTAACAGCAGCTTTACTTGGGTAAACTTAATTCCAGACAATATTCAGACTTCCTCTTGTTTCCAGCAGGCTTTGGCATAAAGTGGCAGGCAAACTTGCTAACTCTGCTTTCTCTCTTTCTCTGCTGGGCTAACAGGCTTGCTTACTAACTCTGATTTCTTTCTCTCTGCTGTGCTAAACTCTGCTTGGGTCTGATTACTGGACTTTTGGTCGGTTCTGGTATCATTGGATTGGGGTGCCCTTGACTGTTTTCCTCCTCCTGACAGTAAAAAAAAATAGCATAGAGTCCGGGTGCTCTACAAGCTACTTCTCTTTTGTGGCTCCTGCTTCAGCCGAAGAACAATTAATTTTGGCTGCTACTTCTTTCAGGTCTTTTCAGCTCCAATTCTGGTAGGAAACAGGACTGGTCCATTTCTGCCTATATGGGGGAGAATGGAATGACAAGTTCCATTCTGTCTAAGCATAACTCTTTCATATACGATGCCACCTGCTGGTCAACAGGCATATCACATGAATGTAACAGTTTCATAACAATATTATCACTGTGCAATGGTGAACGACCTGGAAATAAATACAAAGATAACATTCATGTTAACCATTCAAGACAGTAGCGGAGTACAGAAATGGTAATTACTCATGGATTAGGTGACCCGCAGACCTGGGACTAGCAACACCATCAGAACCAAGCATAAATAGGTACAACTGCACCAGAAAATGAAGAGGAACATTACTCCAAACACCTTTTGTAAATTACCACTCTAAATCCACTCAACCTAGAATTATCCTGTTGCATTTTCTGCTTATTTCTTTTACAAATGTTTAGAAGCTTATTAATTTTAGAAGCTGAATTAATGCTCATCATTAAAATGAAACAAAACCAATTCTGTGTCTACCGACGAAACCCAATTCCATTAATCAATTTGTCGGCACAGAAACAAATATCTACAGAATCATTAACAGGAGTTTATTTTCCTATCTCCAAGCTTCACGAGCATCGAAATGTGAGACAGAACAACGTGAACCTGGGAAGATGCGAACGAACCTCACTGCATGGGAGTGTTCCTGGCAAAATATACAATGCTTCTTGTCCTTTTTTCCCTATCATGTCTGGCATTAGTTGACTGCAGGCAAGTGAAAACAAATGCCAAGCCAGAGAAAAGTCAATGCATCAAACAGAGCGGTCAAACTTTGAAAGCGAAAACTTTTTGAAAAAAAAAAAAAGACAACGCACAATTCACTCAGCCGTCCTAAGTCTAATCCTTAGGACTCAATCTTGGGCTATTTATGTGATGTTTACAACAAAACCCACCCCATCCCTTTGGAGTGTCCCACCTGAACTGGGTGGCACGCTAAACTTTTTAAGCAGTGATGTTTGTTTTTGTAATTATCAAGTTGCAAATAATAAAATTCCATGAAACTGAGAATTGTGGAATGTGGTATTAGAACCAATTGTATGAAGCTCAAGTAAAGATGAACTTAAAGGGAACCTGTCAGCTCTGAAACACCCTCAGAACTAGAATAAGCGTTGTATAGTGTAAGTGACATCGAGTCCGGTTATGTAATTTTTATCTTCATACTCACTTGCATTCTGACTCTGTGATTTGACAAACCAGCAGTAAAATGCACTCAGTGGACTCCAATGCTCACTCACATAATGGAGAGGACACAAAGAAGAGTCCTCTCAATGTATTTTACAGCCGGTTTGAGGGAGCACAGCGTCAGAATAGAAGTGAGTATGAAGATAAAACTTACATATTCGGATTCAGCATCACTTACACTATACAACCGCTTACTCTAGTTCAAGGGGTGTTTCGGAGATGACAGGTTCCCTTTAAGGATACACAAAAACCTGGCCCAAAGTTACTTCACTAGGAGTGGTGCTGAAGTTACCAGAAAACTATGGACAGAACTGTCTAATTTGAGAGCTGGAGCTACAACTAAACAATTGATCGTTGGTGGTGCCGGGTGTCAAGACTTCCACTGATCTGATATTGATGACCTGTCCTGAGAACAGGCCATCAGTATCAAAATCTTGGACAACCCAACTTTAGTAATTGAATACATATTGTTGGCCTAGCATGCCAGTTTTGGCAAGACCGACCAACCATCTAATGTATATAGTGTCACTGAACAGATTTGGCATGGGGCTACTACTAAGGGCGTTATCTAAGTGGCCCTCTCGTCTTCACCCTTTAACCTCTGTACAGGGATCTGGACTCCATTTCAGGTGAACCTACAGACTACTACCTCTTAGTGTAGCTTCTGTCCAGTAGCTGGTGACCATCGGGGATCAAGAGACACTAGTGCAGAGCACCAAAGGATCAAGAAATAAGCCAATGTCAGGACAAGTAGCTCTTTTCCAGTCCAGTACACAGTCCAAAGGTCATGGTAGGCAGGACATGGTCAATATGAGGAATGAGCAGAGGTCAGGCAACAAAGGATCATATCCAGTTAACAGGCAGGGGTTGCTACACAGACAAATGAGCAGAAGAATGGCACACCTTTGCAAGAATCTAGCAACTAGAACCTATTGCTCAGGCACCCTTCCCACAGTGTCTAGGTAGGCTTGCCATCCATAGACTGGACAGATTAGGCTGCACATATGACGGTCCAACACTCAACCAAACTCAGCATGGGGGGGAAGGGCAGGATGTGGAATAACTGTTCACCAAACGAGCATGGCCAGATTTAGTATCTTACTGTGCCCCCAAATATCTACTGGGAGATTTCTTACACTTCACCTCAGTTTAGCCAGCGTCCAACCACCTGCAGTTAAGGATTTACTTCTTCTCTGGTGGGAACCATCATAGATAATTGCTCTGATCTGATGCAGGCTCCTTTAAGGATCTTTTCATGTGAAATATTTTAATTTCCTTAGATTTAGCTGTAAAATATCTTCATTCTTTGATTAGGCTGCTGAATATTGATAACGTTTTTCCCTTAGTTCATTACCAGCTTTTGTAGCTGGATTTATCTCCTCTACATCTGAACCTGAACCAACAAACTTCATGAACCTTCAATTAGACAAATTCGTCTTTTGACACATATGTCTTTTCTGCCTCTTCTATTTTCATTAGCACGTAGAAATTAATTTTCTACCACTTTGAGCGAATGTTCCGCTCTTTCCATTTTGACCACTTTGGTCAGAAGTACTTTACCATGGTTACAATATTCAGAATCGGTGGAGGTTTTTTTTTTTACGTCCATAAATAAGTGGCATTTTATACATTCTTATGTAGCTGGACGAGTAATTTGCCGGCTGTGTTGCAGTTGAGTGGGAAAAAGTAGCTTTAAAAGCAATCCGAAACAGCAAGCGTGCAAGCGTGCTTTGTGCTGAAGTGAACATCTTGTGCAACGTATGCAGACCCTGAACAGCCATTTGAGAGTCCATATTCCTATGCAAGATGTGTGCACAATGCATGTTTGGAAGCCCAGATCCTGGATCTTAATGAGCAAATTACAACACAGAGATCCCTTGGTAGTATGAAACAGAGTTGCTGACAAGTGCGTAGACCATCACTGGGACAGATGCAGCTGAAGATGGTAGCATGGAGGGTCACGATAGAGAGGTAACTGGATGATAGAAGGAGTGGAAGAGAGAAGATTGTCAGGGAGGCTCGCCCTGGTCTGGCACACCCCAACAAATTTGCCAGGTCTTCAAATGAGGGAAATGATAGTGCTACCCCTGAGCTAACACCCCCCATATCTGGCTAGAGGCTAAATTGGATCTGTTTAGGGAGGTTGTTACTGGTGGTTTACAACAGGGTTCAGTACTGGAGAGGTCATTGTTATTGATGGGTTACTACAGGGGTCAGTATTGGAGAGGTCACTGTAACTGGTGGGCTACCACAGACACTAAATGGAATATTTTTAAAAGCATCATAAATGTTCACAGTGAGGGGTAGATACCTTATACGAATACAGGGATTAGGAACAGGAAAAAAGGGGTAAATAAAAAATGTTAAAGGGGCAAAAAATAACAAAAGGAAAGTATTTACATTACTAAAGCAAGGAAGTGAAGAAGAGCTAAAAGCTATAAGGAAAACATAGAATATGTAAACAACAAATAAATGTGGCCAGGCTGGAGAAAAAGAAGCTTATTGCTAAAGAGAGTTAAACTAACCCTAAAATGTACTTCAGTTATATAAATGGTAAAAATGTTAAAACTAAAAAAGTGATAAGTGAGAGGGTGATGAGAGAGGAGTTTGAGAGAGTGATGAGGGAGGAGTTGGAGAGAGTGATGAGAGAGGAGTTTGAGAGAGTGATGAGGGAGGAGTTGGAGAGAGTGATGAGAGAGGAGTTTGAGAGAGTGATGAGAGAGGAGTTTGAGAGAGTGATGAGGGAGGAGTTGGAGGGAGTGATGAAGTGAAAGCACAGTTATTAAACATTTTTTCTAATCTGTATTTAATAAAGAAAATAAAATGTCAGATGAAAATCTGAGTGACAAAGTAAACTCCCCATTAAGTGTGGCCTAATTGACCCAGGAGAAAGTGTTCTGCTGCCTGAAAAAGATTAAAATAGGCAAATCACCAGATCCAGGAGGCATTCATCTCCATATCCTAAGGGAATTAAGTAATGTAATAGATATACCTTTATTTGTTTCAAAGGACTGGCTCATAGCAAATGTGGTACCAATATTCAAAAAAAGTCTGAGCCCAAAAACTAAAGGCTGGTAAAATCTGTTTTGGGTATGAAAATAAGTGTGTGATGCTATCAGCACAGATTTATGAGGGATTTGTCCTGTCAAACGAATCTAACTAGTCACTATGAGGAGGTAAGTTCTGTACTGAATAGGGTTGAGGTAGAACATAAAATGAGAATGTAAGTACTGGGAGAAAATGTCTGTATGTGGGTAAGTACCTCAGAGCGGGCACTACCATTCCTACACCCTGCTGATATCTCTAATGATTAGCAAATAATGTAATCTGTTTATTTAATTCCAGGTTTGATATTGTGCCTTAATAATATAGCTATGTAACTTATATATTGTATTACATGTAATGTCACTGGTTCACCAGCAGGTGGCAGTTTATCTGGCAGAGAGAGCTCTTTACATAGAATGGAACTTACCATTCTATTCTTGCCTCTTTTGGACAGGCGTGGGTTATTCCTGCTTCCTACCAAGGGCAAAGTTGCAGGAAGCTATAGGAGTTGATAGTAGAATTGGAAATAGACAAGACATGGCGCAGTGAGGGGAGCGCCCCCCGCAGCAGAAGTCTTCCAGAGGAAGCAGCTCATAGAGCACCATGACTACTTGCAGTTTATAG
The DNA here is from genome assembly GCA_900303285.1 of Rhinella marina. NCBI lineage: Eukaryota > Metazoa > Chordata > Amphibia > Anura > Bufonidae > Rhinella > Rhinella marina. The sequence continues at coordinate 31,324 of ONZH01016659.1, forward strand.
ACTGAGTATCCCGTGTGGGTCAACAGCAAAAGGCACCCCATTCAAAGGTCCTAGAACTGTCATAAAGTCCCATAACCAGAGATTAGCACAGCAAGTTTGCCTGCCAGTTTACCCCAAAACCTGCTGGAACCAAGAGAAAAATCAAGTGTGGATGCAAGTTTATTCAAGTAAAACTGTTGAATTAGCCTGGACTCAACTCATTCTCCACAAAGTACAACTCTCTTCTTTGAATGCTACGGAGCTTAACTCTGGGGAGTGACGATATCCAGGTAGGATTACCGTGACACACAAACTATTCAGGAAGCATCATACCTAGAGATGAGCGAACATGCTCGTCCGAGCTTGGTGCTCGTTCGAGTATTAGGGTATTCGCATATGCTCGATACTCGGACGAGCATATCGCGATCCTCGAAGAAATGGCATCTTCCTCTTTCTGCATGTTAGGCGCCTTTTCTCAGCCAATCAACATGCAGGAGAGTCTTTGGTACCTCCTAGCATCACGTGGGGCCCCTACAAGTCGATAGCAGGGATTGGCATGCCAGATCAGATGACCTGGGAATATAAGAATCTGGTCCCGCACTGCTCGCATCAGACGCCGCCTGCATGAGATTAGGGATAGAGCTGCTGTCTGTCAGGGAGAGTGTTAGGGCCTGAATTTAGATGTTGGTTAGGCAGGAATCATGCTCAAAGAACCCAACAGCCCTTCTAAGGGCTACAAGCACCTTTTTTTTTGGTCTCCTCCTGGCTGCTGGCTGGGACTTGTAGTGCAGCTACCGCCATCTTGGCTGCACACTGTGCACAGCGACTGGTGGCAGAAGGGACAGCACGTGGTCCACACAGACCCCAAAGAAATTGCCCAAAGTCCTCTCAGTACTCATTTTTGCTGCTGTACCTTGGCTTGCTGGGATCTGTAGTGCAGTCTAGGGAATACGTTTTTTCTCTCATTTCTATACACTACAGTCCAGTAAACAATTATGTAGTGTGCTGTACAGTAGCGTCAGTTTAGGGAATAGATTTTTTCTCTCAGTTATATATACTACAGTGCAGTGAACAATTCTGTGATGTGCGGTACAGTAGCGTCAGCCTATAAAATATGTATTTTCTCTCAGTTATATGTACTACAGTCCAGTGAAAAATTGAGTGGTTTGCGTTAAATTAGCCGCAGTCTAAAGACTACGTTTTGTCTCCCAGTTATATATACTACAGTCCAGTGAAAAAATGAGTGGTTTTGCGGTACAATAGCCGCCATTTAAAGACTACTTTTTTTCTCTCATTTATATATACTACAGTCCAGTGAGCAATTCTGTAGTGTGCTGTACAGCAGCGTCAGTCTATAAAATACGTATTTTCTCTCAGTTATATGTACTACAGTCCAGTGAAAAATTGAGTGGTTTGTGGTACAATAGCCTCCATTTAAAGACTACGTTTTTTTTCTCAGTTATATATACTACAGTCCAGTGAAAAATGGAGTGGTTTGCGGTACAATAGCCGCCATTTAAAGACTATGTTTTTTTTCTCAGTTATATATACTACAGTCCAGTGAAAAATTAAGTGGTTTGCAGTACAATAGCCGCCATTTAAAGACTACGTTTTTTTTCTCAGTTATATATACTACAGTCCAGTGAAAAATGGAGTGGTTTGCGGTACAATAGCCGCCATTTAAAGACTATGTTTTTTTTCTCAGTTATATATACTACAGTCCAGTGAAAAATTAAGTGGTTTGCAGTACAATAGCCGCCATTTAAAGACTACGTTTTTTTTCTCAGTTATATATACTACAGTCCAGTGAAAAATGGAGTGGTTTGCGGTAAAATAGCCGCCATTTAAACACTACGTTTTTTTCTCTCAGTTATATATACTACAGTCCAGTGAAAAATTGAGTGGTTTGTGGTACAATAGCCGCCATTTAAAGACTAAGTTTTTTTCTCTCAGTTATATGTACTACAGTCCAGTGAACAATTCTGTAGTGTGCTGTACAGCATCGTCAGTCTATAAAATACGTATTTTCTCTCAGTTATATGTACTACAGTCCAGTGAAAAATTGAGTGATTTGCGGTACAATAGGCGCCATTTAAAGACTACGTTTTTTTCTCTCAGTTATATGTACTACAGTCCAGTGAACAATTATCTAGTGTGCTGTACAGCAGCGTCAGTCTATAAAATACGTATTTTTTCTCAGTTATATGTACTACAGTCCAGTGAAAAATTGAGTGGTTTGCGGTACAATAGCCACCATTTAAAGACTACGTTTTTTTTCCAGTTATATGTACTACAGTCCAGTGAACAATTCTGTAGTGTGCTGTACAGCAGCGTCAGTCTATAAAATAAGTATTTTCTCTCAGTTATCTGTACTACAGTCCAGTGAAAAATTGAGTGGCTTGCGGTACAATAGCCGCCATTTAAAGACTACGTTTTCTTCTCAGTTATATGTACTACAGACAAGTGAAAAATGGACTGACACAACATGGTGGTGAACCCAGAGTGACCAAGTTACACTGAGGTAGCAGGTGAAGCACATAAAATTTTACACTGACACAGCATGGCGGTGAACCCAGAGTGACCAAGTTACTTGAGGTAGCCGGTGAACCACCCAAAATTTTACCCTGACACAGCATGGCGGTGACACCACCAATGCCTTGGCCAGACTGAGATTGAAGTCAAATGGCTGTAGGTGAGCCTCCCAAAAATTTGTTTTGGAGTGTCTGAAGTTGACCCTCCTAAAAAATTGTTTTGGAGTATCTGTAGTTGACCCTCCTGTAAAATTGTTTTGGAGTGTCTGTAGTTGACCCTCCTGTAAAATTGTTTTTGAGTGTCTGTAGTTGACCCTCCTGTAAAATTGTTTTTGAGTGTCTGTAGTTGATGCTCCTGAAAAATTGATTGGAGAGAGGGCCTGTAGGTGGCCCTCTGTAAACATTGTTTGTAAAGAGCGCCAGTTGGTCCTCAGAAAAATTGCCTGTTGGCTCAGCGTTTGTGTAAGAAGAGAAGGAGGAGGAGGAGGAGGAGAGGATACATAAAGAATCTTCATGTTGAGCTGCTTTCCCCCGGTGGAGATTTGAATTCCGGTGAAATCCAGGCTTTATTCATTTCAATAATCGCCAGCCTGTCAGCGCTGTCAGTTGACAGGTGTGTATGCTTATCAGTGATGACGCCACCAGCTGCACTGAATACCCGCTCTGACAACACGCTAGTGGCAGGGCAGGCCAGCACCTCCAAGGCGTATAAGTTCGGGCCACGTGTCCAGCTTTGCAACCCAATAGTTGTATGGAGCAGAGTGATCACGCAGGACGTTGGTATGGTCAGCTACGTACTCCCTCACCAGCTTTCTGAACAGCTCCCCCCTACTGGGGGATGGGTGACATAGTCTTGCTGGGGTGCCATAAAACTGGCAAAGGCCTTGGAGAGTGTTCCCCTGCCAGTTCTTGACAAGCTGCCTGCTCCCCTCCTCTCCCCTGCTAGTTGGCCCACAGAACTACGTCCTCTGCCTCTAGCAGTGTCAGATGGGAAGGATAGTTTCAGCTTGTGCACCAGGGCCTGTTGATATTGATTCACTCTCATACTCCTTTCCTCTACAGGAATGAGAGTGGAAAAGTTCTGCTTGTACCGTGGGTCCAGGAGGGTGAACACCCAGTAATCGGTGTTGTCAAAAATGCTTCTAACGCGAGGGTCACGGGAAAGGCAGCCTAACATGAAGTCAGCCATGTGCGCAAGAGCCCCAACACGCAAGAATTCCCTTTCCTCAGTAGGCTGACTCTCCATTTCCTCCTCCTCCAACTCCTCCTCTTCAGCCCATACACGCTCAACAGATAAGAAGGAATGAGAATAGGTACCGTCTTCAGTCTTGCCAACAGTCTCCTCCTCTTCCTCCTCCTCGAATACGCGCTGAGAAACATACCTAAGGGTGGTCTGGCTATCAAGCAATGTATCTTCTTCCCACGTCTCTTGTGACAAGCGCAAAGCCTCTGACTTCATGCTGAGCAGTGAGTTTTTCAGCAGACAAAGCAGCGGGATGGTGACGTTGATAATGGCGGCATTGCCGCTGACCATCTGTGTTGACTCCTCAAAGTTGCTTAACACCTGACAGATATCAGACATCCACATCCACTCCTCATTGTAGACTTGAGGAAGCTGACTAACCTGACTACCAGTTCTCGTGGAAGTTTTCATCTGGCAGTCTATAATCGCTCTGCGCTGCTGGTAAACCCTGGCTAACATGTGTAATGTGGAATTCCATTGTGTGGGCACGTCGCACACAACAACAGTCGCACACACGCAACAGTCGGTGAGCTGTCAATTGTAAGTGCCGTTGCACTGCCCTGAGAGTGCCAGCATCTGTGGTTGACTTGCGGAAATGCGCACAGATGCGTCGCACCTTGGTGAGCAAATCAGACAAATTGGGGTAGGTCTTGAGGAACCGCTGAACTATGAGATTGAACACGTGGGCCAGGCAGGTTTTATATCAGTGTTTATATGGGTTGTTGTTACTTTGGGAAATAGTATTGGTGTATAATGGCACATGTGTGAGTCTGCCGAGTTGCAGAGCCGCCACCAGGTTACGCCCGTTGTCACACACAACCATGCCTGGTTTGAGTTTCAGTGGCGCCAGCCAAAGATCGGTCTGCGCCGTGATGCCCTGTAACAGCTCTTGGGCGGTGTGCCTCTTGTCACCTAAGCTCAGCAGTTTCAGCACCGCCTGTTGGCGCTACCCACGGCAGTGCTGCTGCGCCTAGAGCTACCGACTGAAGGCGCCGTGCTCACAGATTGTATTTGAGAGTAGGAGGAGGAGTAGGAGGGGTTGGAGGAAGAGGCATAATAAGTCTGAGAAACCCCGCAATCCTCGTGTGGGCAGTACATGAGCAGCCCCAGGGTCAGACTCGGTTCCAGCCTCCACCAAGTTAACCCAATGTGCCGTCAGGGAGATATAGTGTTCCTGCCCGCCAGCACTTGTTCACGTGTCCGTGGTTAGGTGGACCTTCTCAGTAACCGCTTTGGTCAGGGCACGGATGATGTTCTCTGACACGTGCTGGTGTAGGGCTGGACGGCACATGGTGAAAAATAGTGGAGGCTAGGGACCAAGTACCGAGGGACAACCACCGCCATGAGGTTGCGGAAAGCCTTAGTTTCTACCAGTCTATAGCGCAGCATCTCCAGGCTCAGCAGTTTGAAAATGTGGACGTTTAGGGCTTGTGCATGTGGGTGGGTGGAATTGTATTTGCGTTTGCGCTTGCGCTCCAATGTCTGATACAAAGACAGCTGAACGCTGCGCTGGGACACATTGGTGTAGGGTGTGGAGGATCGTGGAGGTGAAGGGGTGGTTGTAGGATGGGAGGCGCTGTGTCGGTGTCCTGGGCGGGGGGGTTGAATCGCCGGCATGTGACACAGGGGAAGGAGCAGTGGTGTGACCCGCAGGAGGTGAACGGCAATGGTTCCATTGAGTCGTGTGTTTAGCACTCATATGCCTGCGCATATTGGTAGTGGTTAGGCTGGTAGTGGTGGCTCCCCTGCTGATCCTGGTGTGGCACAAGTTGCACACCACAGTCCGTTGGTCATCCTCACTTTCTTTAAAAAACCTCCAGACTTCTAGGACTTCTAGGCCTCGGCACAGGAACTTCACTCCGTGAAACAGTTGCTGATCTACCTGCTCTGGCCCTGCCTCTCCCTCTGGCCACCCCACTGCCTCTTCCAACCTGTTCTGGTGCTGCACTTGCCTCCCCCTCAGAAGCACTGTCTTGACTAGGCTTACCAACCCAGCTTGGGTCAGTCACCTCATCATCCACCTGCTCTTCCTCCGATTCCTCAATCTGTTCCCCCCTGGGACTTACTGCCCTGACAACAACGTCAATGTCTGACAACCGTGTCTCATCATCATCATCCGACACCTCTTGACGCACTACTTGCACTAAGTCCACACTCTCATCACCCTCAGACTGCGAAAGTTCTACATTTTGGGCATCGGGACAGAGCAACTGCTCAGGTTGCTGTTGAGCAGTGGTTTGTGTCTCTGGGTAGGGTCCTGAAAAGAGTTCCTGTGAGTATGCCGGATCTGAATCCATATTTTCCATGGGGGGGGTGTAGCGCCCTCCACCCTGCGTGGTGGTCGGTTGCTACGCCATGCTGTGTCAGGCTAAATTTTTGGGTGGTTCAGCTGCTATCTTAGTCTAACCAAGCCACTCTGGGGTTCACCGCCATGCTGTAAACTGCAATCTCAGTCAAACTTTGTAATTTAGTGGTTCACCACCAAGGTGTGCCAGACTACAATTTTAGCCGGTTCACCTGCAATCTCAGTCACAGACTGTCATTCAGGGGTGCACCTCCATGCTTTTTTAAACCATTTGTTTCTGAGGGTCACCTCCAGGCTCTCACCCACAATTTTTTGAAGGCTTGCCACTGCACTGTCGGCCAAAATTGTCTTGAGGGTCACCGGAGGCCTCTCCCCCACAACTTCAAGGAGGGTTACTACCCGGCCATGGCACACAAACATTGTCTTTAGGGGCACTAAAAGGCTGTGCAGCCACCCACGTGTGGAGACTAATAGGTGGGTGCAGTGTGCGTCTGCGACCGTCTGGAATCAGGAAAGCTGGGCACTGTGCTTGGAGGTCTGCCGTGGACAGGGTGGGTGGTGGGTGCGTGTTTGCCCGTCTGGGATGGGGAGAGCTGGGCACTGTGCTGGGAGAACTTTGTGTATGCTGTGGACTACTGGGTGGGTGCGAAGAGGGAGACGCTTATGCCTGCGTCCTGGGGCGGGGGATAGGCCAGCATGAGCAGTGGAGTCACCCGCAGGCGGCGATGGACCTTCGTTGCACCTAGTTGGGTGCTTTACTAACATGTGATGAGCATGTGCCTTGCCCATCTTGGTCTGGGTCAGCACAATTGCCATGAGGGTAGCCACCAGGCTGTTGCCCAGAATTTGGTGTAATGGTACGATTAGGCAGCCTCAGAGGCATCCATGCATGCTGCCCCCGCTGTTTCCTGTCCATTTCCGTGGTGTTTCCATCATTTTCTGAGGTTTCAGGCAACCTTCCCTGTGCAGAGCTTTGGTCCCCTGCAAAAAATGCTCAAGTCTCCCATTGACTTCAATGGGATTCGTTATTCGAAACGAGCACCCGAGCATCGGGAAAAGTTCGACTCGAATAATGAGCACCCGAGCATTTTAGTGCTCTCTCATCTCTAATCATACCACTTAGCATTCCTACATAGTGGGACCGAGATTGTGCCCTTGGGGGCGACACTTTGCATATGGATCCAGTGAGGCTGCTCCATACACTCCTTCTGAGATGTATGTCAAATCTTAGTATATTAGGGTAAAGTGAGTACATTAGGCTCTCTGCACGAACCCCGCCGGACCCCATTGTAATGGGATTTATGTGTCACGGTCATCATTCACATCCTTTGTAAGAAATGGAAGCCCTGACCCTGGTGTGAACAGAGCCGCACAGACATTCTATAAATTGTTTTCAAATCATGTCAGTTACTCCTTTAATTGTTCGCTGCCGCTTATTAACGTCGTTAAATAGGAATGAATTCACGTCTAACTAAACGCTCGCTCTTCATTAGAATCCTCCACAGCGCCGCGCTGTATCGTGTGGTTTGATAAGAAGCATTCCCCGGCTCCCTCTGAACAATCCTAAGCACATAATTTATGCTGGTAACCCCGCTATCGCCTCGTTACAATTCTCATCTCACTTTCTCGGCTTTGTTTGTCTACTAATCAGTTTATATTTGGAGTAATGCCCACATTGCGCCGCTCCCTTTGTTTTCTCTGTCTCATCAATCAGCTCCATTCATGTGGTGATAAATAAACTCTAATCATAATGTTAACCAACTCCTTTATTCACAATATTCGACGGCTCGTGTAATAATAATCAAGGCATTAAAGTGGTTTTCCTGGATCTATAGGCTCCACCAACCCACCCTAATTAGACGTAAAAGTGCGACTTATAGTCAGAAAATACGGTAAAATGGGGCACTTACTAATGTATTTGATTGTCCATATTGCCTCCTTTTCTGGCTGGATTCATTTTTACATCACATTATACACTGCTTGTTTTCGGGGGTTATGAAAAAGCACTGTCCTATGCACACTTCCAATGTCCTGTCCACCAGAGAGGACGGCACTTTTTCCTATAGCGTGCAAGAATGACCACCACTGATGGATTGCAGTGTGGTCGTAACCATGGAAATGAGCAGTGTATAATGTGATGGAAAAGTGTATAAAGCTAGCAAAGGAGGCAATATGGTCAATCACAATACATCAGGACCCATCTCACTGCCCTAAGGCATGATGGGACAGCAGTCACGTGACAAACCAGGAAGTAGGATTCAAGCACGGGGGATAAGAGAAAACTGTAAATGAGGAAAAAAAAAAACTAACAATCCAAGGAGGAACAGGCGCTACAGTAATTGATGAAAATAGACTTTAGAGTGAAAAGTCGTTTGTGGCACAAACCCTCTAAGTGACATTCATCATGAATAACGTGGAGTAAAATCCTCTGCTCTGGGGATTCAGGTCTGAGCAGCGGAGGATTGTGTTTGGCAACATTGTATCCATCATTCTCTTCCTCTCGTTACCTCCTGTTACTATGTATGATTGCGGAAGAGCGTCGGGATTATCTCTTGTCAACACGAAACAAGGACAAGGCCTAAAATTTCCCAGCAGGTGCTCAGTCATTGATGCTAAAAGTGGATTCTATCAGTTCAGGAAGACAAGCGAGGATTGTGTGAACAGCACTTAACCATAATTCCTCTTTTTCTATCCATTTCATCTCCGCTTTATGTTCTGCTCGCGATGAAGCCGAGGACGACGTCGCGTATGAATGAGGCGCTTTATCTGCTGCCGAATAACAGGGGCTGACACAAGACTTCACGGCGCGTTCAGTAAACGCCGTAACCTGTGTTGTTTATTCTGCGGCCAACAGGGGGAAAAAGAGAAAACTGGCAGTAAAGTAAAATGTAGAAAAGCGTCTGGAGAGAATGTAAAGAAAAACAAACCTGATGTGTAAGAAAGCTAAAGTGACAGAGGTTGTGATGAACCACACCCCGCAGCCCCGCCCTGTGCGTGCTTACATGGAGATCACGCGGTACGGTTCAGTCTTTGACTACAAGCACGTGACATTCCACGCCCCCTCGGGGTGTGTAAGGTTACGTACAGCACGGTTTTTGACAGATGCCTCCTGTCCACGTGGTCACAGGAAGGCACAGAAAGGGAGAGAGGGTAGCCCACGCAATCACTGCGTGGCGCTATGCTCGCTCACAATCCTGACTGGCGAAACCGAGCCTATCAGCCCAGTAGTACTGCCACCAGTTCTCATTTGATATAACTCCGATTATCTCGGGTCAGCAGCCAACCTGGGTAGCATATAACAATATTACCGAGAACACAGATGTGGGGATTCGTGGATCGAGATAACAGAACAGCTCAAGATTAAATTATACATTTAATTGCCTTAAGGGCTCACTATACTACACGGAAAATGGATTCAGCGGTCAGATATGCAAATACAAGTGGTATGGTACAACAGAATTGAACAGAACAATAGTCAGTTACCAGAGAGATGGATAGTCCGTTAAAATGAGTTCTGGGTTGAGGTAAGGCCTGGCTGTAACCACATGGGGGGCAGTGATGTCAGCAGCTTGTCCAAGGTCTCTCAAACACCATGCTCAGGGTGACCCTCTTCAGAAAAGACACTGGCCTCTGTTCTGTGTGGCCTTTTACTCTGCAGCCGGCCACTCCTCTCCTCCCCCTGGGAGGAGTCAACCCCCCTGTCCCAGTTCTGGTGGCAAAAGTCCCACAAAGTCATTATGGCCCAAAGCTCCAGACCGGGAAGCCACATGGAAAGAGTTTTGGCACACTTATCAGGTTCCAGCTTGGAGATCCCCATATCTCTGCTTCCTGACATGTGATCGCTAACTTATGGACATGTACCTGTCTCTCTCTGTCCCCGTCTCACAAATATATGATTGGCTTATGCTTGTGATGAACGGCCAGTCCATAATTCTTTATTAATTCTTGACTCCAATATTTCTTGAAAGTGGGTATCATGGCTAACAAGCTGATAGCTCCCTGCTGAGGGCTCTTCCTATGAAAAGGGCGTTGACTCCATAGTGGCTGGGAAAGGTGGGAATTGTATACAAGTGACCTGCTTTGAAGGCAGGACCCCTGCAGTGTTTACTCCATCTGCTATTTGCCAGCAGATGGCTGTGATTAAATCATGCCTACATGGATCATGATTCCTATGATTAAATCACAGCTAACATGGATCATGATTCCTCATTCCTCACAGAGGTGTAGAATGAAGTTTCGGGATGTTGATGCAAAAGTATTGGCGCCCTTCAAAATGGCATCTCAGGGTACACGATCATGATCTGACATGGTGAGCGCTGCTCTTATCTAGCAGAGGGTACATTGGTCACCTCTGCACCCCTTATAACCACCAACCTTTAAATGGGTTGTCCCAACATACAAATGGATCCACTTTCCACAAGATAGGGGTGACATATCTGATTGGTGGGGATCCAAACGCTGAGATATAGCAGAGCTGAATTTTTTAAAACTTTTTTGTAATTACAGACTTGGACTCTGCCTGAGGTCCAGAATTCAATAGCGGGCATACCTGATGTGCAATTGCGTTGGGGCCCAGTAGGTGAGAGGGATCGTTGCCACCTTACATAGTTACATAGTTGTTAAGGTTGGAAAAAGAAACAAGTCCATCAAGTCCAACCTGTAATCCTGCTATATCAATTCCTGGATGGGCATTGATCTTCCTTTTAAAAAGGGGTTGGGCCAAGGGAAATGGTGAGTAGAACAAGATTTCTATACATTGTCATAAGCCTTAATTTTATGTTGAATTAAAAAGTCATCTAAACCCTTTTTGAAGCCATCTACTGTATTTGCTGTGACCAGCTCCTGTGGCTATTCCAGAGCTTCATAGACCTTACTGTAAAGAATGCTTGTCGCCTCTTTTGACTGAATCCTTTTTTCTCCAGTCGTAGGGAGCGGCCTCTTGTTTTTTGAGGGGGTTTAACACAGAATAGCTTCCCTTGATATTTTCTGTATGGTCCGTATATATATGTGGACAGGTTAATCATGTCCCCTCTTAAACATCTTTTTTCAAGGCTAAATAAGTTCAGTTCATTTAATCTTTGCTCATAACTAAGATCTTCCAGGCCCTTTATCAGTTTAGTGGCTCTCCTCTGTACTTTTTCACACTCCAGGGCATCCTTTTTATGGACTGGTGCCCAGAACTGAACTGCATATTCCAGTTGAGGCCACACCAACACTTTGTATAGTGGCAATATTACATCCCTGTCTCTCGAGTCCAGACCTCTTTTACTACAAGATAGAATTCTGTTGGCCTTAGAGGCAGCTGACTGGCATTGTGCTGTTATTCAGTCTATAATCTACTAATACACCCAGATCCTTCTCAACAAGTGACTATCCCAGTGTTACTCCCCCTAGGACATATGCTGCATGCAGATTATTCGCCCCCAAGTGCAGAACTTTACATTTATCTATATTGAACCTCATTTGCCAAGTGGAGGCCCAAACAGTAAGTTTCTCCAAGTCAGATTGTAACTTATTAACATCTTCCATAGACTGGACTGTATTACAAAGTTTGGTGTCATCTATAAAAATAAACAGCACTACTACCCCCATCCTCTATGTCATTAATGAATAAGGTAAATAATAGCGGACCCAGCACAGAACCTTGGGGAACACCACTGATAACCGGGGACCATTCAGAGTAGGAATCATTGACCACAACTCTCTGGATACGATCATGAAGCCAGTTTTCAATCCAATTACAAATTATATTTTCTAAACCAATAGACCTCAATTTACCCATTAGTCGTCCATGAGGGACAGTATCAAACGCCTTTGCAAAGTCCAAAAACACAATGTCGACAGCCTTTCCACTGTCCAGGCTTCTACTCACCTCCTCATAGAAACAAATCCGGTTAGTCTGACAGCTTCTGTTCTTAGTAAAACCATGCTGGCTATCACTTATTATATTATTGGCAGTTACATAATCCTGTATGTAGTCCCGTAGAAGGCCCTCAAACATTTTTCCCACTATGGATGTTAGGCTTACTGGTCTATAATTTGAAAATGGGCACCACATTCGCCCTGCGCCTGTCATTAAAGAATCTGTAAATATTATGAACAGAGGCAAAGCAATAACTGAACTGAGCTCTGAGCTCCTTAAAAGCAGATTCCTATTGTCTCATAGTCTACAGTAGAGGAGTCTTCCAGAAGTACAATATTCATGACCTACCCTCAGGATAGGTGATCAATCTGATCGGTGGGGCACCTCCACTGATCAGCTGTTGGAAGGGGCAACAGCATTCTGGTGAGTGCTGCAGCTTACTCCCAGTCCATGTGATGTCACGTTCATCGGTCACATGGCCTAAGTGCAGCTCAGTCCCATTCAAGTGAATAGGACCTGGGCTGCAATACCAAGCATGGCCACTATACAATGTACGGCATTGTGCTTGGTGAGGAGGCTGCGGCGCTCACTGGAGAGTCAGACCTCCGCCAATCAGAGATGGATGGCTTAACCTGAATATGGGTCATCAATAGGGTCGCTTCGTTCAACACTTTGTTTAAAGGCTATACAGAGACCCGTCTCCGTACAGCATTCAAATGTACGGGTGAAATTGGTTATATCTCGAGAGACGTGAAGAACTTCGGACTTTGATTATTCGACTTGAAAACCAGTGGTATCCACATTAGGCTTTGGAACCGACTGGTACCTCAATACCGCAGACTTTAATATGATATTTAGCTGAATCTTTGTGGGTATGGAGATCATGAGGAGACATGAAGTACAGAGAGGATGGACAGGACAGACTGTGGTAATGGAGACTGCAGACAAGAGCTGCTGATCATTATCCCCACCCCACAATTCTCTCATGTCTCCTCATCTTCTCCAATCCCACAGAGATTCAGCTGAAGATCTTACCATCTGTATTCAGGATTATAATCCCTGACAAGTAGAGCAGAGAGGAGGATAAGGCAGCTCTTTACCTCAGTGTTGTGAAGTAACTTGTCCTCCTGTGTGATTAGGACAGGTTCTGTGTGTACTAATAGGACGGCGGCCATTTCGTTTCTCCTGATGATTGCTCCCCAGACAAAACGAGCCATTATAACTAATGAAATGTATTTAGGAATATACTTATTATAAAATAACATTTAAGTATTTTCAATTTTTTAATTCCTGGAGAACTTTCACCTCAGTGCAGCGCATACATTTGAACACTGTATGGAGAAGTGTCTTTGATCGGAATGAAACGAAGTTCTGAATAAAGCATCTCCAGATCTATGATCCAAAACGCGCTTTGCTCAACCCTAGCCATCAATATTCTACTCCTGGAAAACCCCTTTAAAAGAACAGAGCTCATGGCTTACAATGATTGGTGCATTGTTAGAGCGGGGGGATCCACGTACTGTTCTCACACAAGGTCCCCGCTGTCTGTGTCAATCACAGGGGCGTAGCTAAAGGCTCATGGGCAAGAGTTCAGCTTGGGCCCCCCTTCCCTCGATGCTTCGTGGCCAGGGGCCAGGAAGCACATAGCCTTTGTGCTGCTTGAGGTAAAAATTTAAACGGCAACCCCCCTCCCCCCATGCCAAATTCTTGACCTAACCCCTTCCCTCCGGCCATAGGTGTAACTAGACCAGAGTGCACTTTCTGTAATACCAGTGTCTTCTTATGCGGCACCAGGGTCTTTGGGCCCCTCAGCCTCCTGGGCCCGGTAGGGACTGCTACCTCTGCACCCCCTATAGCTATACCCCTGGTCAATCCCTTACTCCAATGCCAATGTGAACAAGTAGGGCCTATAACACGCTGGGACGCACTCAGCTCTGCTACATCTCAGCCGTCAATCATTTTGCAATTTCTAGCCATGCCTTTAGATGAACTCCAGAAGTGAATGCGTTCCTCGCCCTCCCTCGTAGAAGAAGATAGAAGGAGCAGCCTCTGGTGTAATATCCTCCGCTGGATGCTGCCAGTGATTAGCAGATAAACTGACATCTGCTCGCCGGTCTGACTCTGCTGATACGGGGCCGCATTGGTGTATTAGGGGAGCGATGGGCCGGGTAACCGCTCCTGACAGCCGCCGCATTGATTTCTCTGCAAAGAAATAAACACTGACTAAAAGTATGATTTAAGACTAACAGTTGCCCTTTGTGGAGGCGCAGAAATGGAGGACTCCTCCCGTTACGTGGACGCCGCGCAGACGAGCAGAATAAATTGCAATGCTTCATTTTTTTGTTGTTTTTACCGTAAAAGAGATATTGGCGTTTATCTCCAAAACATCCAATCAAGGGGCAAATGGAGCCTGCGGAGGACGAGTAGTCAGAGCGGCCGGAGATTGGGCGTCCCTCATCATCTGTACAACATCCCTGGATGAAGCCGGTTCTGATGTCGGGAGCGTGACCTTGGCTGCTCTCCGGCTGACATGAGAGCAATCTAAAGATATAAATGGAGGACAAGGCCAAGAGGAGAGGACGGCAGGACAGAGAAAGACATGTCATTACCTGAGACCCACGTCCTGGTCTATAATATGTCAGAGAGATAGATAGATAGATAGATAGATAGATAGATAGATAGATAGATAGATAGATAGATAGATAGATAAATAGATGATAGATAGATAGATAGATAGATAGATAAATAGATAATAGATAGATAGATAGATAGATAGATAGATAGATAGATAGATAGATAGATAGATAGATAGATAGATAGATAGATAGATAGATAGATAGATAGATAGATAGATAGATAGATAGATAGATAGATATGACATAGATAGATATGAGATAGATAGATAGATATGACATAGATAGATATGAGATAGATAGATAGATAGATAGATATGAGAGAGATAGATAGATTGATAGATAGATAGATAGATACATATGACATAGATAGATAGATAGATAGATAGATAGATATGAGATAGATAGATAGATAGATAGATAGATAGATAGATATGAGAGATGATAGATATAGATAGATAGAGATAGATAGATAGATAGATAGATAGATGAGAGATAGATAGATAGATAGATAGATAGATAGATAGATAGATAGATAGATAGATAGATAGATAGATATGACATAGATAGATAGATATGAGATAGATAGATAGATACATATGACATAGATAGATAGATAGATATGAGATAGATAGATAGATAGATATGAGATAGATAGATAGATAGATAGATAGATAGATATGAGATAGATAGATAGATAGATAGATAGATAAATAGATATGACATAGATAGATAATTAGACAGATAGTCAGATAAATATGAGATAGATAGATATACAGACAAATAATGAGAAATAAAGAGAGACTATAGATAGATAATTAGATGATAGATAGATAGATAAAAATCAAAAAGAGAGGCAGCACCCCGGTCTTCAAACGTGAAAAAGTGGATCTTTTATTCGCACAACCGCAATGTTTCAACTGCTAACTGCAGTCTTTACCAAGCAATTGCTTGATAAAGACTGCAGTTAGCAGTTGAAACGTTGCGGTTGTGCGAATAAAAGATCCACTTTTTCACGTTTGAAGACCGGGGTGCTGCCTCTCTTTTTTATTTTTATTTACTGACGATTCTTGTCCTGAATCCTGTGGGGAATTGCACACGGCACAGAGTGCTGCTCAACGTTTTTTCATGATATATAGATAGATAGGAAAATACATAGAATGCAACCGCACACCGCTTACCAGATAAAGCACAAAATGCCATAGTGATAGAGTATTCTAAAGCTCATGCTATGCTTGTTTAATAAATCAGAGACTCTTGGCAAATATATTTGGTACAAAATTATCTGAGCCCATTCACCAAATCGTCAAGGTGTTCTCTGCAGAATGGGAACCTAACACTGTCTCCTACCTGTTATATGCCAGATTTGGCTTCCATATAAGGATACAGCATACATGTGGAACAAAACACCCCCTGATTATACTCTATCACTATGGTATTTTGTGCTTTATCTGGTTAGCGGTGTGCGGTTGTATTGTATGTATTTTCCTTTGACATGTATTTAGCCATAGCAACCAGCACCTGCGCACTGGGAGGTGCTGACTGAAATTTCTCTTTTTTTCTTTGTAAGATAGATAGATAGATAGATAGATTGAATTCATAGATAATTAGACAGATAGTCAG